>VXCM01004196.1:45774-96777 GCA_014773175.1 Lucifuga dentata
CCCCTACAAATTTACATTAATATAAGATGAGTGGAGATGGAAGCCTCTCACTTCTGCAGAAAAACATTCTAGTTGATGAGGAAGGGTGTTCAGACAATGCTTGAAACTGCCAGACAGCTGTACAAGATGTGTTGTTACTCCTTGGGATCATCAAACTGCACTCCTTCAGGTCTGTGTTTGTGGTTGCTGGGTAATTGAGTTGCACTGCTGTCATGGTGTGACTCATCAGTGGCTCATTATTCCAGGTGTTGTCAGAATAACAGGCAGCAGCATCAGCTATGTTTGAGCGTGGTCATTATAATGGCACCGGCGCTTGAGTCATACATGAAAACACCTCTTGCCCCTGTCAGGAAGTCAACCACTCCTGATTCATAAATGATCCACTGAAATATCCATAAAAATGTGATACGCTTTTTTAAAATTTTGCGTTCATAATTCAGAGGTTCGGGTGGAATTTGTTTCTGTTTTGTACTCTGATTCTACACACGCTGCACCCTGCAGATTCAGACACCCTTCAGATTTTCACCCAAATCACAAATGCATCACAGGGGGTTAATAAAAGCCCAAACTGTCACTTTTCCCTCAGTCATTTTGCAGCTTATGCCATATTGAATCCCCAATGCCACCAAATTCTTACTAGAAGTAAGGAGAGGAGTAGGAGAATGAAGGCTGAATGCATATAAACATGTACTTTGACAACCTGCAGCAATGTTAGTGTTACTACATTGACTTTGCAGTTATGTCACGTCACTGATCTGATGTATGAGAAAAACCTAAAGACACACTTCTTCTCAGTCGTGATCCTGCATGTATGTAGTACAAAATTGGATCTGGAGGCATTCAAATGTGCAAATGTGTCAGCATTTCCATGACGCTACATACGTCTTGCATAATTAACCTGAAAGCAGAAGTCTTTATTTTTTTTGCACCCGTGGTTTGGCTGAAAGAGCGTTAGCGATGCTGCCAATGAGACAATGGAAAGAGACCAAAATAGCTGAATTAATTGGTCTGTAGGGAGTCGCTTCATTCACCAAAAAGCTTCACCAAAAAATATGAAAGAAAAAAAGCCACAGATGGGATAAATATAGATTCTGAAACAACATATTTTGCAAGTATTCTGCACTTGCATTTCTTTTCTTAATCACTCTTACAGATTATTTCTTATCTATTCCAAGAAATAATCATAATGAGCAGATATGAGCAGGAAGTCGGAGCTGAACATTTAGCCCATTAGTATGAATACATCAGCATGAATGGAATAGCACCATCCACAGCATGTCGGATATGATCGTGCATTAGTGTCAACACATGCAAATTATCTTTAATTCCCTTCAGATTTCTAAACCAAACTTCTTCAGCCAGACTCAAACCGGAAGCAACACAATTAAGGTCTCGTGTCTCACCTTCTATCTTGCAAAATCTGCACGACCTGGTGACATAAATAGTGATAAACATCTCGCTGCAGGGACTTCTCATGCAGCATAATGACATGCATAAAATGAATGCTTAGCAGTAATCAATGCAGAGCTTGCGTGTGGGTGGCAGAGCCCTGTAGGTTCCATACCGTTGAGAAATGATCCCTGATGAAAACTCTTTTGTTTAAAGAAATAGTGGCTGGGATTAGATAAGAGTTCTCCAAATTAAAGCAGAAGTTTTTGAGGTACATTTAGCTCAGTAGGTTGCTGGCGATGAAATAGTGTGAAGTCGTATAAAAGCTGCGGCTGGCTACCATTATCTCACGCAGACTGGCAGTCTCACCGTGCTTCACAATGATCTTCAATGACTTCTGAGAAAAACTGTTTACTGACGCATACTGTATGTATTACTTGATATCACATCACACATTGTTTGGGTGATGTATGCTGCTGAGCCTGTTAACTGGTCTTGGTTAGATGTGTTTCAAGCTACAGTACACCCACATTTCCAGTTGTTGTGCACGTGGGATTGGATATTCTCAGATCTGTCTGTGGACCACAAACATATGTAAAAATAGATCTGATTTATATGAGAAATCTGCTAAAGCGACTGTCATCTAAACACACAAATAAGAATTTCCTTGCCAGTCCATTAGGGTAGGCATAGGGTGTTTTCATGCCTACATGGTTTGGTGTGTTCAGTTGGACTAGGGTTCATTTCCCTCCTTGGTGCGATTCCTTTGTGCAGGTCTGAACAGAGTAATCACATCCAGGTGTGAACCAAAACAAATGCACCAAGACCGTTAGCGTGTGCTTGTATGTTCTCAGCATGTTGCTCCATTCTCCTGTTCAGCGTCTGAAGGCAGCACNTTAGCGTGTGCTTGTATGTTCTCAGCATGTTGCTCCATTCTCCTGTTCAGCGTCTGAAGGCAGCACTTCTTCTTCACATCATGTGAAGCAACATGTGGTTTTCCACGTGCTGTCTTGAAGTCAAATTCAGCTTCTGCTGCCATAGTTTTCTCTGTATATTGACCAAATGACGAGGAAAGTAGCCCAATTCCATCTTTCTTCCATGTTATTTACTTATCCTGATACAATAAACTGTTTCCTGTTTGGATTGTCTTGTTCCCGCCCCTAGACATTTCTGACCAATGAGAGCAAGCGTTCTTACATGACTTCTGCTTCAACTGGATGTTTTTCTGTGTGAAACCAAACCAAACCAAGCATTCAATACAAGATTATAAGAATTTAGTCCCTGACTGTACCAGAACAAACCTGAAACTGGTCTGAAAATGCCATAGTGTAAGCATAAGAATGACTCCACTTTCTTCTCCTTCGTCTCCACTTTTTAAAAAAATGATTAAGTCATTACAGACCTTTAAAGATGCTTCAAAAAGCAAAAGCCTAAATAATTATTTCTGTGTTGTTTGTGTCTATTGGAGCACTTTGTTCACCTCCATCTCAGCAGCAAACCCACACTTTGCAAATATGGGTTGTTTCAGATCTAAACTGTGTAAACACGGGTATTACTTAAAAAGGATGAGTATATCGTGTCACCCAACTAAAACAAAGCCTGTATTTCATTACTTTGCATCCCGTCTTTGTTTGACTTTCACTGTCTTTGTCTTTTAATTGGTTTGACAGATGACATGATGCTTCTGAGCTTCTTTTTTTTGTCCTGAGGGATTTGAGTCTTCAGCAGCGTTCTCACTCTCATTCAGCAGCAAAGCTTTTCTGAAACCTCAGAGTTTGAGAATACTACAGTTTTACAGTGTAATGTTACCATCCAATATGCTCTACTGGGCACATTTGGGATTAAGTGCCATACTCAATTTTCTCAGGATTCAAGCCTTTGCTTACTAACTCACTTTTTTTTTTTTTAGCTGCTGTCACCAGCGGTACCTGAGTGTGTCAGCACATCAGGCTCAGGGGATGAGAAACTTTCACACTCGTCCTCTTATTCAACATGTGCACGATAGATTTCAGGTGCATTGTCACCTGCGCCTGCTTTTATTTAAAGCCTTGGATCCTTCGCCTCCCTGCTGAATATCAGGTCATGGACTTACCCTTTTTATGACTTTCTGCTGATGCATTACAAATATTATGTACCTTTAATGCGCCGTGGTGGTGGCCTGTACTTGCTTGTACCTTAGCAATGTCAGTGACTTTAGTCCTGCTAGCATAGGAACAGTATTATGTGGGATCTCATTTGTGTTTTCTGAAATACTGGCTGATAATGAAACCTGCATTTCCTCAACTACTTTGATTTATGACTGTCAAATAGCATGTCTATCAGGATGTTTAAACCTGTGTTTAAAGAGTCTGAAGTCATTTTAACAATTTTACTCCTCATTGAATCTGGCTTTGAATTGCTACCTTAAAAGCTGCACTTTAAAATTACTTTATGAGACAGGGAGCACATTTAGGATTAAACAAATCTTTGTGCCAAACCGGTATACAGCAAACATGTCCTCAGTCAATTTTTAGTAACTTTTCAAGGCCTTTTCTTGTTTTCAGAGCAAGTGTGAAACGCTCAATCCAAAACGGATCACATGACAATCAAATGTAGAAGAATTTTCTAGAACTAGACTTACTGTATTTTGTCTTGTTTCAAGATTCTGACATTCATCAACTGAAATAGGTTGAAGTTTAACACTCGGAAAAAGAGTTGATATAATGCAATTTTTTACAGTGTGTTTCTTTCACTAACACATAGGATATTTAGCATAGCATAAATATAGCTTATACTACAGGAATAGCATTTTTCCAGCACAAATTAAATTCACAACTTTGTGTGTGTGTGTGTATGGTATAAAATTTACACCCAGAGCTTTTTTTTTAATTAAAATTTTGACTTGATTAAAAGTCAGAATTAGGAAGAAACTAAATAATTTGTTAGAATCAAGCATCATTTTCTTGATTCTAGTGCAGCCATATCTTTGCACTGTCCTGTCTAGTAAATGATTTTACAGTAAAATTCCCCAAAAAGTAAAAGTGCAAACACGCCTGTGTGGGTTAACAGTTTAATCCACATTTGTATTATCCAGAGGCATTTGTCTTTGCTAAAAACTAGGCTGGAATTACAAAGTAAAGGCTCAGCTGATTTGAACTGGATTAAAACCTTCCACAGTTGCAGCCATTAGAAATCAGCGCAGGATCCCAGGTATTTAATAATTGGTCCTGTGTGATTGGGCCTTATATCAAATAGCCACAGTAACTGAAGTCCCCAAATGTCCCCACTGCTCCAGGATTCAGTCAGTGTGTCCCTTGCTGTGGCCAAATATCTGCTGAGCTGCAGTAAAGGCTTTTCTTTGCAATGTCAACAAGTCCTTTACCAGGTAAAACAAGAGAATTTTCCACAGCAGGGAACTCCAGGGACTGAAGCTGAACTCATCGGTTTATTGACACCATTTCTGACTCACACACTCTCACAAACGTCCTTCCCTTTCAGCCCTTATTCCACGTTTCACTCTCAAATATTCCCTGAAAATAAACAATACATCAATTAAAAAAAACAAACAAAAAAAAACAAGCAATCTAATAAAACTGGAATCATAATTCTTTCTTCATGCCTTTATATTGCTCATTTAGAAGATGTTCCTCTGGCAATTATGCAGAAAAAAAAAAGATCCAAGACAATCCAAAAACCTTATAAAATACCTTTGTATATCTTCCAAAAGATGCAGATTTTAGCTTAAAAAGTAAAAAAAGGCTTTTGAACAGTTTTTGGAGAATCATGGATCTTTCTTTTATCTACAGAAATCTAAACACCTCTTCAGATGAGCATTTCTCGCATACTTATCCAGTTGTCCGTTTCAAAATCCACTTGGCAGACCTCTGTGTGTTCGGTTAACTTTTAGATGGAGGTCTGCCAGCGGAAAGCAGATTGCAGGACTTTGACATTGAATCAGACTTTGGAGAAACATATCACACAGTTTAACCTCAGCAAAATGCAACCTGAAACTAACAGGGCAGCCAGCTTGTCCTGCTTGTTAGCCAGAGCTTGGCTATAGAAGAGGATCATGCTGGGAGACAGTGGAGACCGGGATAATGATGAGTGGGATACCTTACTCCTACATAGGCAACCTGTTGTGTGGATGCCACCTCAGGAACACTTGCAGTCTTGGTTTGATTAAATATACTTCTTTGGCGGTGGTGTTTTCCTTTTTTTTTTTTTTTNCTTTTTTTTTTTTTTTGGTCCCAATTTGGAATACATTTCCTGTGCTTCTAGGTATTCATGTCACTGCTGACAGGATAGTTGGCTGGGAGGGGCTATAGTTGCTCCTGTGGGAGCTGACCTTCCCAGGGAGGGAATAACAGTCATGCAGATAAAAAAAAATTGCAAGTTGCTCAAAATAAAGCTGCACGTTGGGCCTTGCAGCACTCTTACAGAGCTAATGTTGCTAACATGCATGATTGTCTGGGCGGGCTAACTGTCACACAAACATCCACTATGCTTTGCTTAGTTTAATCAGAAATACACTGGTGACAAGAACACCAAAGCTAATATATGAATGGTTATTTCCTCAGTTTTTTCAGCATAGTTACCAAACACGATTTGCAATAGAAAAAAGGTCCAGGTTACCAAAATCAAAAATAAATATGTTACATAGTACATCTGGAACTCAATGCCAGTGCATATAATACAGGAAAATACAAAGGATCAGTTCAAAACTTTATTAAAACAGCATCTTCAAAGAAAGCAGCAACAGTATTTGGATGTAATAAACAGATATAAATGTACTTTAATACTGAACCCTTTGCTTTCTAATTTTGTGTTTGCTTTAACGTCTTGTTGAAAGGTGACAATTTTGTTTCTCTGGATTTTTTCAATTATGGATTTTATGAAATGAAGCTGATTTGTTTTTGTGGTGTATTGCATACATGTATGTATATCTGTACGTGTGTTGGAATAGCCAATGCATATGCTGGTGCTAATGGGGATCCTAATAAAGAAAGAAAAGAAAGAAACCAGTCCTGTTATACGTTGAGTCACACATGCACCAAACTGATGCTATTTTTAATGTTTAATTAAATATTGGATTTCATTTAACAAGCAAATTCACATTTTTCCTACCTGATTACCCTGCATATGAACTAGCAGGACAAATTTGACCAGTACGCTCATGCCAAGTTACTCAAGTCAAGTTTATTTGCATTGTCCAATATCACATAAAAAGGTCTAAAGGTTCAGCTAAAGCTTTTGCAGATCCATGCATCAATGGTCCCTGACCCAGCCCAAGCTCTCTAAGAAGACAAGGAAAAACTCCCTAAAAACCTTAAAAGGAAAAAAATGGAAGAAATCTCAAGAGAGGCATTTCCCGTCTCTTGGAACCTGCAATCTCTTTGTCAAAATTAAATATGCAAGAGCAACATAATGGCAGATGAGAGGAAAAGTGTGTGTTCTCATCATCCATTCCAGCCATCTTAGAGAAGCGAGTTTGGATCGGGTATGTTTGTACTGTGAGACTTTCCTTTTGTCAAACTTTCAGCATACAATGTCATTTTCAAAGGAAACACGGGAGGAATTTGAAGAAGATGAGGCAGAAATGACTGAAAGAGGTAAACAGAAAGGCATCACAGAATATCAAGCAAAGAAATACTGCTGTATTTTCCACCAGGGTTTTTCTTGTTTTTCCTCTCGATTTTCACCTGTTTCTTGCAAAAATCGTACTGAACAGCCATTCCAAAAGCCAAAAATATTGAGCCCTATTTAGAACTAACTGGGTGTTTGCCATGAGCAGCATTAAACACCAAAGCTGAACAAAGAACAAAAGAGCACCACCTACAGAAAATACAAAGCTTCAATAGAAACTTGAAGGGGAAGAGAATTACAGTACAGGCACTGCCAAAAAAATAAACAAGCGGGAGAATACACTCCGTACCTGATTTTGTCACAATCATTCTCATCTTTGTGAGTGT
Source organism: Lucifuga dentata (assembly GCA_014773175.1). NCBI lineage: Eukaryota > Metazoa > Chordata > Actinopteri > Ophidiiformes > Bythitidae > Lucifuga > Lucifuga dentata. The sequence continues at coordinate 53,112 of VXCM01004196.1, forward strand.
GTAGCGAGTCAGATTGTCCATATTTTCTTTTCCTGAGCTGCTAGTCAGCACATTGAGCTTGGAGAAGAGCCACAAAAACAAGAAAAGCAGACAGACAGCAGCATGTTGCCACAGCAGGGCTCCATCCTGGTATGAAACTGTTGAAAGCATTGTTCCTCTCATTCTGAGAGACACAAGCTTTAGGCATTTTGAATGTGAATTCATGGACTTTGCTCATGCTTGTGCATATTTTGTGCTTTTTTTTTATTTTTTAGTTTTGCATGTCTGTGCTGCAAAACATCTGCGAGGAATATGAACCCAGATGCAAATTGCAGCCCGACTCGCTAAATGTCACAGCTGACTCTCGCTCAGTTATCACCTCGACTGTTTAGTCTCTGTTACACCGATGGCCTTCACATTGGCACACAAAACCCAGTTCACCCGCGGCGCCATGCTGCAGCTGTCATACGTAACACGTCGGACAAACGATGCCATTTATGAAATGACAGCAGAGATAGAAGGATTCAGAGGCATTTAAAGCGTACTCTATCAGCGAGTTACCGATCTGGGGCGATCTTAATATGCTTCTCTTTTCCTCCTTTCTGCCTTGGGATGACAATAAGATCATGTTAATTAATTCCTCCTATGTGCAGCTATAATGTGGTGTCATCTGTTCAGTGATATTGCCTTTCTGACAGCGGGGCTATCAGGCCATGGACAAATCTTTCTGACATACCACCAGACACTAATGATGTTCCTCTTTCTAACCAGCTGTCATATCCCATTCTCATGCTTGCCACATGACTGATTCTATCCTTTTTCATAGGTTCAATTGAATATTTAAAGGTCAAATTATATTTTTGCTGAAGAACAGGAACGGGAGAAGTCACTGGCAAAAGTCATTGTCAGCCTATCAGATTTTCATACAGCTCATTTTTAGGTCTAATGAAATATTTTCGGGTGAAGTCTCTCCTTCACTGTCTCCTGCATATCGTTTTATCTTCACGGCTAAAGCTCACGCTGTACGATATCCTTATCTATTATAGATATCAGGTACATCCATATTTCATTAAAAATGATGAAATGAAAACAGTGAACTATTTTGTTAAGTTGTCAGAGGTTATTCATTCAGTTGCAGTCGGTCAAACAGAAGCAGCCAGTGTGTCAGTGGAGGAGCTGCATCATTCATAAGCGTAGCGGTGTTCCTGAGGGTTGGCGCTTTGCTCTGATAGCACAGCGCGGCACAGTTTAAAGCCAGTTAGGCTACTTTGACAGTCTGAACTGAGAGTTTGTCTCAAAAGTTGAAGCAGTGTCTGTTATTCATCAATAAGCTGAATCCACTTGTGAAAATACCTCAGCGGTGATAAAGATATGATGTATCATGATAACGTGAACTCAGTCACATGTCATCAAAATCAGCAACTCATGAAAATATATCCTTTATTTATGTAAAAGTAGTTATACTATTGAAAAATGCTCAATCAAAAGTAAAAGTCCGACATTCAAAATGCATGCATTCAATCTTTCCAGACAACTTATGTGGTGGGACATTAAAGGGGACATTATGCATTTGTTCTAAATTTCCCTTATTTTAATAAAGTTAAAAGTTGACATTTATATTGTGACAGCCCTCTGTTACTTCCTGGTTTTCAGGCTGTCTTCTGCTTTGTAGAAATGGGCAGAGAGTAATCAGTAGGATACCTAATGCTGCATTCACAGACCTCGGAAGTCCAATTTTTCCCAGTTGGAAGCTCCAACTTCCAATCTCAAACTGTTCCAGCCAAAAGTAATCAAAAAAGAATAGCTGAACACCAATGAATACTATAAAATTAATTAAACTTAGTCATAAATGCTAACTAAAGTAGTTAGACTACAGGACTGTTTGGTTGTGTTGTTTTACAATGATATTAATCACAGTGGGTATTAAACTTTGTGCAGAGAAGTAATATGAAATTATTTACACTTACGTAAAACAGTTATTATACACTATAGATAGTTAACTTGGCGATATATTCTGACCTTTTTCTTTCAATTTCACGCAAGAAAAAATACTTTATTCGCCTGTTAGCTAATCATTTCCATTCATAAAGCTCACTTCCACGGTGCTGCCATGTTGAGTGGTGTCATACTTGGTAAGTTGGGGTAGATAATATTGATCGGAGTTTCCCAGCCAGAGCTCCAACTTCAAGTGCCATTCCAACGCATTTTTCCAAGTAAGAAGTCGGAAAAATCTGAGTNGAGCTCCAACTTCAAGTGCCATTCCAACGCATTTTTCCAAGTAAGAAGTCGGAAAAATCTGAGTTCTGATGTCTGTCGAACGCAGCATTACATCAACATGTAATACATCTGAATTTACTTGCCTACACACCAGGTTAGACACGCCCACCAAGTACGAGCCTAATTTTACAGTGGATGGGTGTTGCAAGCTCAAGCCTCATGCAGCCGGCCAATCAGAACAGAGTGGGCGTTTCGGGGGGGGGCCTTAAGAATTGTTTTACAATTTAAATATTTATGAAAACCCCCTGTAGTAGAAGGATAATAACAACTCTATCATTGCTAAAGCACAGCCTATCAGATGTTTGGGTGTACATCTTGATGAATCTTTATCCTTGGAAAAAGCAAATAAGTTCAGTTGCATCTAAAATTTAAAAGTTTTGGAATCCTGGGAAGAATTTGACCTTTGATAAACACTGAGGTCATCAGTCTTTTCTAATTTTATATTATCTATCCCCACATTTATTATTGCAATATGGTCTGGGTGAGTACTTATCTAACAAAACTGGGATTTATATTTCAGCTTCAAAAACGAGCAATGTGCGTTTTATATATTGCGTAAGTAGAAATCATCCATCTCAGATTCTGTTTCATCAGTCTGGCATCTTCACTGTTTACCAAGTGAATCACCTTCAGATCTGTTTATTTATGGGTCATTAAGCAGAAACCTTCCCCCATCTTTTCAAGAACACTATTCCTTTAATTGTCACTTTCATAATTATTCTACTCGTACTGTAAACTCAAGCCTCCTGCTTGTTGAACATCTCACTTCCAGTTTGATTTCATATCTTAAGGAATGTCCTGCCCTCTAATTTCATTCATTTGGCTCCTTTTTAGTTCAAGAAAGCCGTAAAGGGATTGTTTTGTTCTCTACAGTGTTATCCATATGGACTTTTACTCCGATTTCTTTTTTTATGTATGTTGCCTTCAGGGTCTGATATTTTGCTGGAGTTGCTCCAAGAGATTTTAAATGGTCTTTTGTTGTTTTGTTTATTTTTCTTGTTTCTGACTTTCTTTTTAAAACTGTCTTATGAATTAAATGGTGACATGTAGTTCTCGTGAATTGTCTTGTATAAGCCCCTTCAGGGTTTTTTTGCAGTTCACCTTCACATTTCCCTTTTTTTTTTTTTTTTTTTTTTTTATGTAATCTTGTATTTTTCTTTTGATATATGTGAAAACAAAATTAAAAAAAAGCAAATAGTAATCTGAAAAATGACTTGGAAAACTGTAAAAAAAAAAAACAAAAAAAAACCTTATTCCTTCACAAAACACATCCAAATTNGAAAACTGTAAAAAAAAAAAACAAAAAAAAACCTTATTCCTTCACAAAACACATCCAAATTATTAAATTACAGTTTAAAATGCCACATGCAGTTTCTGCTCTTGAAGTTCGAGGAGTCTGCCATGTAAAATTTAATTTCATTTGAAGAAGAAAAGAAAAGCAGCAGTCTCATAAATGCAAATGGCAGCTATGTGGTGGAAGCTGTTGCTGTTAGCCTGTGGAAAACCCCAAGAACAAAAGCATGAGCATCCATCAGGCTGCCGTTGAATCGAGCTCCCTCTGGGGACTCAGGGCAAACAGGCTTCTCTTCTCTCTGTGTCTGCCGCCGTGCTCGCTACATAATAAGGATAAGCCCTCCTAGCTATCTGACTGTGCGCGCAGAGTAAACAATTACGTCTCTTTTTCATGCAGGGGAAAATGCTGGAAAGCATCAGCTGGTATTCTGCTCCCACCTGGTATCGCTGCATTAAGACAGACAGAGAGAGCAATGGAACATCACCCTGACCTTGCTGGCAGCGATCTCTGCAGCTCTTTCATGTTTCAAAGCAAAGAGTAACTTTAGCCACTGCGCACACACTCATAGGCTAATTGTGGATTTGAATCTTGAGCCTGGGTAAATGACTCAAAGATCTATGAATACCAATTAAGCAAGTATTGAGGATATGAGCTGCAAAGAGGAGTGGAGCAGGAAGTGTTTGCCGAGCAGCTGTTAGGAATTGTGTTTGTTTATGCGATGAATAAGTCATGAATGTTGCATTATCTGGCTGGTTGCTATGCAAAAAAAAAAAAAAAAAAAAAGCATGGACAGGAAGGGTTAGGGACTGTGGTGGTTCCTGAACACAACACGCTCCAATACGAGATGAGAAAGTCGCCAGTAAATGAGGTGAAGGGAGAAGATTGGTATCCAGTCACATTTACAATTCATAAAACTAAATTACAAGGCCAACGCTATGTGAACAAATCAAATCCATGCATCATTGTTTCACATCTAAATCCAAAATTGTACGTTGGAGTTGCACAACACAAAACAAAATTTACACAGAAATCAATCAAGTCAAACTTGCTGCAGCCTTTCTGTTTTTTCTTGGCCACTTCAGAAAAATCAATTGGTTTTGTTTTATTGGAGCACTTGTGACTGACTGGTCCTCCTTTAGTTCCTACCCAGGTTTTGTTTTCAGATCTTTTGCAGGTCTTGGATCTTGGGGCGGGGTTACACATGGGGGAGGAGCTTAGTTCAGACTGCAGCATTTTAACCCTTTTCAACTTGCTGACAGTTTGTGGAAATCACAGACAAAAGCCACAGATCAGAACACACTGCTCGCTGCTGCCACGAGCTACAGCCAATCAGAGCACATGACATGGACGAGGGGTAACAAGGAAGGAAAATGGAGGGTGAGAAAGGCTCTGTCATTTCCTGTGCCAATTCCTGTGTGTGTTTGGAGGCTAGACAGACAACAATCAACACAGAAAATACATTAACAGTACAGTGATCTGATGATGTTGGAAGTCATATAACATCAGATGTGGGCAGTAACGCATTCCATTTATCCTGTTACATTTATTTAAGTAACTTTTTCACAAAATTATACTTTACTGAGTAGTTTTATTGTGGGATACTTTTAACTCATACGTATATTTATGAAGAAAAAAACATACTTTTACTCTGTTGCATTTGGTTGCACTCTTTGCATTACTTTTGAATTTCAGTCACGTTCAGTTTTTCTCTTGTTGTCAGACACTACACTGTCTGCTTCAGCTCCCAAGTAGCCACGCCCCCACCCTCTGTTTCCATGGTTTCACCCAGAGCAGAACAGTCATGGCAGAATCAGCAGCAGGAGGTTTAGAAGAGGCACATCCCTGGCCACACATTCAAACGCTGTTTTCTTTTCAGGCTACCAAAACCAACAACTACATAATGCATTGCATCTTTGTCTCGCTAAAAATGTGACATTTCATCTTCTAAGAATCAACATAAAACTTGAGGAAATGTGGCGGTAAGCTGCAACGTTAGCTACTTAACTAGTTGCTGCTGCCAATGCTAACTCAGGTTTTCCTGTTCTATTCATGAAGCTAACCTAGCTAGCTGTCTTAACTAGCTGCTGCTGCTAATGCTAACTCAAGTTTTCCTGTTCTATTCTGAGTAAATTCATGAAGCTAACTGTCTTGGGGCCAGGCCAGAATTGTCATGATTTGTTATGTGGTAAATATTTATTACTGTCTACTGTTTCTTTAAATGATATGATTTGGATTGTATTAGAAGCTACATATGGCTGCTTTGCATTTTTTTCCTCAGAAGACACTTTATAGCTTGTTGATTATTTGAAAGAATAACTTAATAAAAGTTACTCACTACTCAAGTAATCTTTTTAATAGATATTTTCTTACTCAAGTAAATATTTTGGTGATTCTTACTTATACTTGAGTAGCTATTATCATAAAGTAACAATAATTTTACTTGAGTACAGGTTCTGGCTACTCTACCCACCTCTGTATAGCATGTACATGGCCTTCTCCTACTTCAGCCTAACCCAAACCCACCCAAGATGTAGTCTAATCCCACATCAATTTACACTTTAAATCAATGAGGATGGTTGTAGGTGGTATTTCATATGTTACTCTGCCCCATGTGTAACCCCGCCCCCTGTATCAAAGACGCATCAAACGTTATTTAGATCTTTCAGCTGGTAAATCACTATCAGAATCCCAGCATTCAAACCTGAAAGAACCAATGAAATATATAATGTGATTGAAATTAAGCAAACTCCATTAACAAAAACTGAATTTACTGCAGTTTACAAACATTAAGTATAAATCAATTAATAAGGCAAATCCTATTTTTTGCTTTTAAAACCATATTTTAATCTTTGTTTTTATTTCAAATTGTGGAGGTGATTTTTCCTGATATTAGCAGACACGGCAACGACATCAAGGCAGATATAAGTACTTAAAAAGGAAAATCCACCACTGGACACTCTTACACTGATATGCAGGCTTAGCGGAAGGTAATCAGGAAGACCTTTTCATTGACTAATTATCCTGCTACTCTGTAATTTGCAGCAAGAAGACAAACTCCTTCAGTTTGCATCATCCAATCAGCTGAACCGTTTCCACACCTTCCCTCACACCCAGATCAATGCACTTTCTTATTACTTTAAAGAACTCTTGCTGTCCTTGTTTGTGATTTGTGCTCCACCACCACTGACATTTTGTTTCGATACCCTCTTATGAGGCATAGTGTTACTAAACCAATTTATTTGACAGTAATAAATTTATTTGATAGTAATAAAACATGACAGAATATGTATCCAGGAGACGCATTGATTATAATTTTGTGAGCATTTTATTTGAATAATATTTTTTTCCCACTGTAAAAGCAATCTGAAGTTAATTTTTGATGAATCCATCATGGAATCTGTTCGAGTGATGCTTTTGGCCATTCAAACAAAGCTCACCTAAAGTGCCATAAAGGCTTTGTTCAGACATGCTAGGACCTTTTCCAATAGAGGCGCAATTCTCACTTGATATTTAGCGTCTGCTAGGCGAGACTGGGCAACACAGGAAGTTACGTATAATACAAGATATCATCACAGACAACGGCTGCCTGCTCATCTCGTCTTCAGCAGCTCTCTACTTTCTACTTCAGACCAGCTGTTTTATTATTCGTAAAAGATGCGTTCAGTGAACCTCTGCCGGTCCAAAATGAGCTCTGTGATCTAGATGTGGAATTTAAACCATCACATCCTAGTCCTAGTCTCATGTGATTGGTCCAGTTTTGGCTTGTGAGACGCAGACTACATTGTCTCACAGCCTTGCAGGACTCCCATGGGCTTCCTATTATCTTCCCCGAGACGACGATTTCAAACCCAGTCAGCTTCTCACTCCAACCAGGTGGCTGAAAGGAAGACAAGAACCCACAGAGATAAGGGGGGTTCAAATGTGATACTTTTAAGAATTTTCCTTCATTTGATATTGAACACAATGACCACTTTGACATTGTTAGAAACCACTTTTATAAAATGTTCTTTCACTGCTATATGCGTCGTGGGAATTTGAGGTTCTGTAGAATTGTTATATTACAGGTGTGATGTTGAAAGACGGGAAATTATCCACGGCTCTTTCTCGCTCTTTACAAGGGAAGGAATGACTGATTTCTGGCCCTGAAAGACGTCTTACTTACTTACACCAGCAGGGTCGGTTTAGTCCTGCCACAATCACAAGGCCTTAGGCTTCAGGCTGCACGTTTCCTTGTTAAAACATGGAACTCTGTGTGTTGGAGGTGTTTTTGGTCAGACGTCAGCATCAGTGTCATTACTGCACACAGGGCATGCATTTCTCCTACAGCAACCAGAAAATCTGCCATCAGTAAATGATCTTACAGGTATTACCTGAGATCGAGCTGCACATCTGGGACTTGTGGAGACTTGTGGAGGACAGTCTGAACACATCAGCTGTGTGTGTCATTCAAGTGTAGAATGTAGACAGTGAATGTAACAGCGTCAAGTTGACGCAATATGATGTACATATGGATTAATAGCCGAGAGGTGATATGTTCTACTATTGAAATGGATGATGCAAAAGTAGAAAAACCATCTGACACAAAGGGACGAGTCTTCTAAAGATCCTCGAAATCCATTAGAGTCATGGAATGTATCACCTCTTCGGTTATTGTTCTGCAACAAGCTGCCTCGTCAAACTAAACAAAATCAAATCTGAATTTCCCTATTAACTATATTCAGTACATTATATTTATAAGTAAAATTTTTGATGCTAAGTTTATGAGGATTGATAAATATGTAAAGGGAACAAGTAGCTAAGAGCAAACAGATGATAACAGGACCAGTTCCTGAAGAAATGTGTTTTCATATTAGACTATTTGTACAATTTTATTAAGATTGGTTGCAAAAATTAAATTTAAAAATGGTATTAGAGACGTGAAATTCATCCATTCTGTTGTTTTGGTTTGGTGACCAAAAAAATTTCTTCACGACTGTTCACTGTCATCTGTCATGCACTGTATATTATCTGTCTGTTGCTAGACTAAATTGCATATATATAAAAAATGGTTATGCCAGTCTTGGCATATACTGTACCACAACTATATATGCAGACAGAAAAAAACCCCCAAAAAACTTTCATCTGTCACAGTCTGCAGGAGCCAGTCAGCATCAAGAGTTAAAGGAAAACAGGAAGTAAAAAACAGATGTGAAATCCATTCTTTTTCTCAGTTTAGTCTGAGTTTTTCCTGATTCAAAGTACAACATTTCACATCGCAGCGTTTGTCAGTGGATGAACCAAACAATATGACACATCTGCATGGGATGAGATGTTAAGCCACTGGGAAATACAACCACAAAACAAACCAATTTCTCTGAAATCACATACCAGCAGCCCATTCCTGAGCACTAAATCTATCTAAGATGAACAGTTTGTGTTTGCCAGATTGGAAACATTGTGAAAGCGGGAAGCAATGAATTTCCTTGGTTACCTTCGCAGCCTTTCATAGATTACCCAAGCTACATCAATCCAATTGAGACGTTTTCTCCTGAATTTGGCTGCTCTGCTGAGTTTTTTGAGGCATAATTTCGCTGGGCTGGACTTTCATCATCACAGCTTTGAGCATGTTGTGTTTATTTTGAGAAAGATTAGTGCACTCTGTTCACCCTTGTGGAGGCTTGTTAGGGTTTGTTATAGATCATTTCTTATATTAATGCACTACCATCACTGATGTATTAAAATGCTGGCCTGTCCTCATCATCATAATTACTCTGCTGTGTGGATAATATATGTGTCCTTTGCCCTCGTACTTTACAGAAGATAATATCATGCTTGATGCTCTGACTTTATTGGATCATGAATTCTGAGCTCTAATTGTGCTTGCCATTTTTTAATTAGCAAGTTATTATAGGAGGTTGCATTGCAGATGTGCATGACACTTGACGCCAGACACGGTGCTAGTGTATTTAACGTGGGGAAAAGAACTTCACACCCCCAGATACACTACCTGTTTCAAGTGTACAAGCAAAGAAAACACAGTTCGTGCATGTGTAGTTTCTCTGCTAACATTCTAGCTGTTAGCAGTTAGCAGAATAGCTACATATGATCTCCAGATGGGTTCTCTTTTCATTGCAGTTTCAAATTATTTTGCAAGCAAAACAGTGTCAAAACCATGAATATAAGCAGCATAATCTCATTAATGTAGTGTATATATGGACACAAGTTTGAAGCCCTAATTCAAATTTTTTTTCTTTTTTACCATGTAAATTCAAGCTAAATTGCTAAAGCTAATTTTTAAAAACAAATCAGCCTTTTGTGTGTTTGTCAACAAATAATAATTGATATCAGTTTATTTCCTGCTGTGTTTACAGACAAACAAACTTCTAAAAGCATCAGAAAACTTGAATAACTTAGATTTAGTTATTGTCTGGTTGTGCATTAAAAGCCATGTTTCTCTTCGACTTACATTTATATTATATATTGCACCTTTAAGATTAGTCAAGCAAAATGATTTTAGATAAAAGAAAAGACAAGCAAAGAAATGTTAACACAACCATGGAAAATGCTGGTTTCTGATTGGGTGGTGGCTGTCCGTTAAAAAAAAATGAATATCATAATACTTTAAATAAAGTTCCAATCAGCTGTATAACCAATATCATAAATCAATGCTCAAGATATATTAGACTGCACCAGTGTTGTGTCTTATAATTTAACTCACAAATAGATCTGATCATGGGTTAAACTCCACAGACATGTATAAGCAGAATAATAGACTTGTTTGCTATTGTTTTTTTTGATTCATGCCGCTGCACATTTTGTTGGCTTGTAACACCGTGTATGCGAGAAGTAATTATTGTTCAACTGAGAGCATCCAACCCACAGCATCTTCTGCACAGATCTCTGAGGTGAACTCTGCTGCTCTCCTGGTCCTGCTGGTTTGGCTGTTTCTTTCGTTTATTCTTTTTTAACCTTTGAACAAAGTTTCAAGCTGTCTCATTCTCAAACACACTGACCCTCCCTGTGCGATGGAATCAGCAACACAATCCAAGGAAAATGAACATTTCAGGTTTAACTCAGTGCAGCGTGGTGGGCACCAGAACTCAAACACTTTGCTCTCAGCGGTTCAGTCTTTATCTGCCTGGCAGAAGCAGGAGAGGGCTAAGACAAGACACTGCAGCTGGTTGTTTTTTCCTTCATATTACTTCACTTTCAACCTATTTTTTATGTCATGCAACTATTTTGTTGTGGGAGATTTTCCCAGTATGCAGCAGATACTAAACATTACGATGCTGAAGTCATTTATTATTATTATTATTATTATTATTATTATTATTATTATTATTTCATTCTTGTTTATTTTAGAATATGATGGAAAAAATACACAAAAACAAACAATTTGCATATGTATACAAACAGCAGACAGATATTTGTTGTCTGACCAAACAAGTCAATGTCNACAATTTGCATATGTATACAAACAGCAGACAGATATTTGTTGTCTGACCAAACAAGTCAATGTCCAATGACATAGAACAACTTCTTGCAAACAAAGGCAACAGTAAACAATAATGACATAAGGCAAATATTTACAAACAATATACACCCCATGGATAAGAAGAGAAAAATAATTTAATAAGTAAATAATAATAATAATAANAAACAATATACACCCCATGGATAAGAAGAGAAAAATAATTTAATAAGTAAATAATAATAATAATAATAAATAAGTAAATAGGAGAGGGCAGCAGCTCAACTGAGAATTAGGAATTCAATAAAATAGAAGCCTCAATTATAGCAGAGTTCAAAAAAGAACCATACTGATGTTCAAAAGATCAGCACAGCTTCAAATATACCATGAAGGGTTGCTAAACCTTATTGAAGTAATCTAATCTATCATTTTGTAAATATCTTATTCTTTCAAAGTGATAAATATTTATTATTATTAATATTTATTATTATTATTATTATTATTATTATTATTATTTTATTTTATTTTATTTTATTTTTTTTTTTACTCTGTGAATTTAGCTTTATTTTCTGGCTAAAGAGCTGCTTTTGTAAAATAAATAAATAAATTAATAATAATAATAATAATAATAATAATAATAATAATAATAATAATAATAATAATAAATCCTTTACAAAACAGGACAAGTTTTGGCTTGTGAAATTTTTTTTTTTCCCATGAATGAGCATGAACACTACAAGATNAGGACAAGTTTTGGCTTGTGAAATTTTTTTTTTTCCCATGAATGAGCATGAACACTACAAGATGTTATCTTTCAAATGAGCCCTCTAACCTTCATTTTAGCCATACAATTCTTCTTTTAGAAGCATTTATAAAAAAAAAATAGTTTAGGTTTAAAACCCAAAATATAGATCGTGCAAACTATAGGAATTCCATGATGCTAGTCATTACATTTATCTGCTAAGTAACACGCTCACACTAGAACTCTGTCTAAATTCGCAGAACATAATGCATGTTAAAACTCATTTAAATGTCTTGGTTTTCCGTCGCTTGTTAACCAGAGGTGAGGAGAGGTGGTGTAAACAGCAGGAATGGTGTTCTGCAGTCAGTGTCACCTCAGATAAACACCAGCAGAAACATCAGTATAAATGCTGCTGCCGTGTGTGTCAGAAAAACACCTGTGGAGACGCTACCTGTCACACAGAATTTTTAGAGACAGGCTGTCATGGGAACCGAGGGACACCGTGTCAAGTTAGACGCCTGACAAAAAGATTGCAGCGTTATTGCATCGTTCTCCCTGAAAAACAAAGAGCAAGGCTAAATTTTTGGGGAACCGCTGGATGTTTAAAGTGGAAACAGAATACAGAGTTTTGAATGTGTGGAAGATGTGTTTCCTTTTGTTGTTTTTAGTCTGTTATCTTTCTCCCTTTTGATTACAAGGTGATAACTTTGCACATTTCCTCTGGGGTGTGATTCACCAATTATCACATCCTTAATTAAGAGCTGGAAATAGAAAGTTTACCCTGTCACATAGTTTTGATTGAGGTTTTACGAGTAAAAATAGGTGAAATATGAAGAGGGTAAAATGTCTGTTTAAAAATTTCTTGGCTCTGTTTGAATGTGAACTGAGTGAAAGGAAAGAATCAAAAATAGATAACAGGACAAGTGAAAATAAATTCTGTGATTTAAAAAATGTATTAAGATCAGTATTGAATGAATGCTGGGGAGAACAAAGCACTTCTCGCACCCCAGCATTCATTCAGTACTGATCTTAATACGTTTTTGGGAAATAGACAAAAATTAGACAAATGTTTGAAAAATCTAGACTCTAAAGCAGGGGTATTCAAATGCAAATCTTAAAGGTCCACAAAGAAAATTTTCAATAAGATAAAGGTCTATTTATTAAGCTCAGTCAAGCCAGGGTCGAAGTGGGTCCTAATTTCTACCGAAAATTTTAGGTGTCCGCTAATGATAAACTAGCCATGTTGTCAAATCTCAATGAACCCAATGCCATGTCCATTCAGAGCAGTCGGATGCTCAGTTTCACTTTCTCCGCTGCAGAGAAAGCAAAGAATTTTGACTTGTTGTGTTGCAGCGATGTCTCACAGATAATACAAATGATACATATGAAAAGTATAATTTGCTCAGAGTCTGGAGACAGTTGTGGTTCGGTCTGGATCTGGACCTNATACATATGAAAAGTATAATTTGCTCAGAGTCTGGAGACAGTTGTGGTTCGGTCTGGATCTGGACCTGAGTCCAAATTTTGAGGATGACTGCTCTAAAGTATAAAAATTTTGACAAAAATTTCCTAAAAATATCTTGATTGTCATGTGATATACTGTATATATTTGATTCAGTCTGTTACATTTACAAACAAGCCTAATAAAATGCTGTTAACCATTTTTGAGGTCTTGTTTGGTGTTTACAGGCTTCACAGAAATTACTTCAGACGACAGGAATGGCAATTTATTCTGTCTAGCATTTTTTATTTCCTTGCTGCAAAAAAAAAAAAAAAAAAAAAAAAAAAAAATTGTCCATCACTGAAGAATCAGACAGTGAGAGTATTTTATTTCCAAATTTTAACAGTGATAACTGGGGTATTTTGAGCTCCTTGTGAATGTGCGATTTTTTTTTTTTTTTTTTTTTGCGACAGGTTTTTTTTTTTGTGGAAAAGTAAAATTGCAAAAAATTACCTTACAATCCAGACTATTATGGTAAAATGAGTATACGAGTGTTAAGTGTGAATACATGAGCATATACCCAGGACAAATGTTTTCTCAGTCAACAAAATCCATCAAAAACTTTGGATCTAGGAGGCAATACCCCAACTTCATCCTGTCTCTCAGTTTCCTCTGCCGACACAAATCCATCACAACAAACTGTTTTATTGTTGCAAACTATACGACCTGTTTTCATCAGCTCATTGTACCTCCTCATCCCCCTTTAATGCTTGTCAAATATGCATCGGGGAGATAAATGAATCTTGACACCTTCCGCATCAAAATGTCTCGGCCCAGTCAGTATCCCGCAGCTTCCTTGAGGACAGTGCACATGAAGCGCTGGCTGACATGACAGACTAATGCTTGTTAATTCATGTGTAGGAATTAACCAAAGCTAAGAAAAGGCAGCACATTAATTATTCAGACATGGTTAATTGGTAAATTATGATGGCAGACACCCCTATCTGCTCTAATAACCTTTTATTCACTGCCTGAGTGTCTTATAATGAAAGTATTCAACAAGCAGCTGCTTATAAATCAACATCACCACTTTTTCTTGATTGTGAGATACTCTGATGAACCTTGACTTATATGTTTAAAAATTGTATGAATGAAGCACTTGCTCATGAATCAGCCTTTATGGTTGCATCTGTTTGGTACAACATCAGCCTGTTGTGTCAAAACTGCAGTGCTGGAGCATTCCTAATTATATTTCATACTCCAACATGCTCTGTTACTAGGCTACACTCAGCAATGAGCAATCGGGAATGGAACATTATGAATGTTTGAGCATTTCCCTCATTTACAAATATACATCATATAATTCAGCTGTCCTATGTATTATTAAACTAGTTGTTTGCTTGTGCTGGGAAATATTCCCGGTCATTAGTTGTCATGATGTACAGCTTTGTAGTCAAACTAATGACAAAAAGCTAATTCTCTTTTAAATATTTTATGCAAAACAAATTAGGGGGATACTGTTTAAAAATTACTGTGCTGATCAGTTTGATTCGGTGAATTATGCAGCATGCTTGATTGAGCAATGCCCAAGGCATAAGAAATGTCACTTCAACCACCTGGCAGAACCCTGCTAACACAAAAAACACCATAGCAACCATGAAGCATGTAAGTACCATTAAAGCCATCTCAAATGCCCCACCAACTACTTTGTAATACCCTAGCAAACACCTAGCAAACTCTCAGAAGCACCACAGCAACCACCAAGCTACCACCTACAATCACTATAAAAACAATCCCAAACACTCTAACAAACAGTTACCATAATATTAGCAACCACTTACCAAACATTCAGAAAAACCAGAGCAACCACCCCAATCACAATAAAAAAAAATACCCTAAACACCCTGCCCACAGCAACCCCCTAACAAACACCCAGAAAGACCACAACAAGATCACAATTAAGAAAAAATATTCTGAAACCATATCATTCACCTATCAACACCCAGCAAAACCATAGCAACCACCCTAAGAACCCTAGTATCCATTTAGCATCCACCAACTAAGGCTAGCAACCACATCAGAACATCATAACAACCAACTAGCAACTTCTTTGAACCCATGTAGCAGCATGTTAGAGAACATAAGAAGATATTAGATGAGAACAACCTTTGACAATTCAGTTATTAAAATCCATTTTTAAATAATCACAGATCATTGCATTTTTAATAAGCAATTTGGTTAAACATGTTAAGTCATTAAAAAAGGGGTTTGTGCATGAGAAAGATCTGTTAGGTGGTTGTAAATGTTAATAAACTGGGATCTTCTAAATTATTAAATTATACTGAAGGAAGGTATGACCATGGGATATCTACAATCTGGCATTGTTAAACATTAATAAAGCCATGTGATGTGTCTCTCATCAAAGAAATTTCGGGTTCAAACACATCTTAAAAAAAAAAAAAAAAAGNCCTCCAAACCCTAATCAGAAGGAGGACTGAGTTCAACGGGCCACTGATTTCCTGGACTCCAGAGACTTACAGTTAGCCTTTCTGCCTCTCGACTCGATCTCTGCCACGGCTTCATTACCCATCGACTACACAGGATTTCTTCTCTCTGGTGGCCCACATACTATGATCACTTGTGCCTGGTAGTCAAAGTATATATGTGTGTGTGTGTGTGTGTGTGTGTGTCATGGCTTTATTGTCTTCATCGCTCATTAAAGTTCTCCTCTGAGGGATGCGATGGCAATAATCAGAGGAGCAGCAGGTAAAATGCTGCCTTCTCTCTGCCGGCCGCCGCCGTGACGGCTGGATCGATGGTCTCTGTGGTCGGGGTGACGACCACAGGGTCACTCATCACATCAGGCAGCTGATAACGTGGGTGGATGCAATTGTGGCTGCCTGAATGGGTTTTTAATTTGATCTTTTTATTGGACACAGCACTACTGCCCTCCAGAAAGTACTCAGCCTGTTCAGACTGACCTTGGTTCACGGGCAGAAGTTTCTTCATTGCTTCTTTAAAAAAGAGGAGCTCAGAATGTCCTGTAATTGTTTGCCTCGAGTGCTGTGAACGCATTCACAGAATGTAGATTTGCTGCCAGATCCACAGAGACACTGAGGCGTCACGCACAGAAACACTTGACAAAAACACTTTTCAAAGTTTTTAACAATAAAAAAAGTCTAAAGTCCTTTTCTCACCAAGCCCAACATGAATTCATGGTCCATAATCCAAACAAAGCTGAATGTGATTTCATTTCCATGCACATGAACTTTCCACAGCAAGTTTGATGCAACTTTTTTTTTTCAGAAAACATTTTCAGCAGAAAAGCAAATCCTCGAACATCCCTCCTCCTGTGCTCTGTGAATGCAGCCAGAAACTCCACAGCCTTTATGTATTTCCATTCTTTCCTATTCCTGCAGCATTAAGCTCTTTTTGTCCTGACTGATGCATTGCAGAGGTTTCTACACATCCTCCACTTGAAAAAAAAAAAAAAAAAAAANAAAAAAAAAAAAAAAAAAAAGCTCTTGGGACAGCATTTTATAGAATATATAAATATAATTTGTTTCAGCAGAGATCAATTTGTCAACATTCCTCACTGAGCTATTTTTCCCATGTTACCTTTTATTTCTTCATTATTATATGTGATGGCCTGCTTATCATACAACTCCTTGCTCTTTTATTCGTTTTGACATGAACAGAATTTTTTTTTATTTTTTATTTTTTATAATCAATTACTTTGTATTTATTGCACACAAATGAAACTGGGTCTGGATCAAATCATTGAATTCACTGAGACCGCCAAGTTCAGAACCACACCAATGTCCTGTCTGCTGAAAAGACATACAGAGCCAGAGGACACAGGTCTTTATTGTCTTTATTATTTATTGGTTCCCATTAGCTCCCACTTCAGCAGTTGCTAGTCTTCCTGGGGCCCACAAATTTTAAAATACAGTAATTTTAAAACACAAAATTTGATAAACAAAAATAGAGTTAAAAACATACAAACAAGAACACAGTAACAATAACACAGTAATACAAATACAATGAATATCATCATAAAAGCATGACCTATAAACAGCACCAAATCAATCATATTTGCATTTTAAATAATTTCTTACTTGTTTCCTAAAAATATAAATACTTGTGTGTTTTTTAAAAAATTCTGGTAGTCCATTCCACGCCACACAGGACCTATAGATGACAGAGTGAACTAAGAAGTTGGTTTTAAACCGAGGAAGCGATAAATTATTTTTACCACTATAATGAGTCTGATAGGGATGAACTTGATTTGAATATTCTAACTCATCATGTAGAAATTTAGGGGTTTCCACAAATAGCGCTTTCCACAGAAAAACTAATAAACTAAACTGTAATGTAGTTTTGACCAGAAGTCAGGATAATCTGTTATGCATAACAGTAATGTTAGGACAAATCTAGCCACTTTATTTTGCATTATTTGTAATTTATTACAGGTGTATGTCACCTGAAGGTTTGTTTTAAGATCATTATGCACAGAAAAGAGGAAACCTTTTCTATATAGAAAGGACTGCATTTGGTATATTTATAGTAGCATTTTGCTGATGTAAACTGCAGCAACATTCAGACAAAAAAAATATGTATTTATTTGTGTATACATATAGTAGCTCTGCATATCTGTCATGCAATTGAAAGGATGTGTATTTGTGTATATCTTACAGCTTACTCACTGCATTTATGCCAGAACTGTACTCGATTTTGTCTATGTACTGTATACGCTTGTGCATTCAGTTGCTACACGAGCTCTGGCAGGAATATTTGTCACTGTGGAGCAGTGCTGAGATTTCATATTTAAATGGGGAAAGTTTCTAATGTGCTTGATCAACTTCTTCTTGAACTTTTCAGGCGTTTTTCTAGTTGTCACCGCTGCTAATGTCACAATAATGCCCACAAATTTGTAGGTATTATGTTTCGTTAAAGCTTAGCATTGTTTTTAGAGGACATGCACGAGCGATGCTTCAAACAAATTGGTTACGCGAGGCAGCTGTCACGTCTTGCATCATGTTTGCATGGTTAACGTTAAGCTTCATCTTTCCTTACAGTTGTTACTAATTGAGCAGTCAACAAGACAGACAGGAAATGTAAAGATGGCTTCCTTCAACTCCTCAGAGACGCTCAAGATTTATGTACATGATAAATGTCAAACGGAATTATGCGAGTTGTTGCTTCCCTGGGATAAACATCAAACTCACTTTGTAATGACAAGCTCCATTATGGAATAATCTGTAATTTATCAGCTGACGTATGTGTCAACAAGATGCTGTTGTTCCATATTAATTATTCTCAAAGGCCTGTGTTCAAAAGTTGAGCAGCTTTTGATAGAAAAACCCAATGCAATACACAAGTATAAATAATGCATTATGAATTCATCTATACATAAACCAACTATCAATCTTCTGTAATTATTCTAATGTTTAATTTCTGAGCTATAACAACTGAAATGTCTGTACATTTAAAGAGTGCAGCCTTAATTATTTGAGGTGATTAAACACAGTGAAAGGCTTCCAAACACACTCATTAAGCCACATTTAAATTCAATCTACCAAGAGGCAAAGGCTGTTACAGCCAGCATGGATTCTGATTACTGATTATATGCTTTGATTACTTCAGAACTCTTGTCTGCACATCGCTACATGCAATTGGAATAAGGCGAATCTCTTTTTATAGCTGTTCCTTTATTGTTACTGCTCCCTTCTCGCCTACTGGAGCCACATCTTGCATGGACCCTAAACCTTGCGATAATGGACTCCATGGGG
Organism: Lucifuga dentata; assembly: GCA_014773175.1. Taxonomy (NCBI): domain Eukaryota; kingdom Metazoa; phylum Chordata; class Actinopteri; order Ophidiiformes; family Bythitidae; genus Lucifuga; species Lucifuga dentata. The sequence continues at coordinate 72,087 of VXCM01004196.1, forward strand.
ATGTGCAGTTTTGCTTATGGATGAGGGGAGCGTGCATTTGTATCCTGCCCGGTAGAGCATCGCTAATACTGGGACCATCCTATCAGTGCATCTCAGCTGTAGTTCCACGGAATACAATGATAGCCAGGTGGGAATGGACTTTATCTGTGAGCATGAGCCCGCTTGACTGTGAAATAGAAAAAGGGTGTGAGAAAACATGGGAGGAATACAGCGGTGCAATGTCATGCTGGACTCCTCCAGACTGACTGCTGCTATTCCAAAGTAATGAATATACTAACCTTGTTATTTAGATATTGGTGTGAAGAGGAAACCAGAAGAAAAGTCACGGTTAGTCAGTCTGCCCATGCAGAGTAATAATCAAAGAAGAAGTAATGATCGTAACCCAGCAGCGTGCAAGGTAGATAAGTCATTTTATCAAAACACATGATCTCAGGCGAGGTTTTTTATTTGATGAACCCAGCGTGTAGCACTTTATTCCCACATTAAAAGATTATGCAATTACAAACTGTGTCAATTACATTCTGATCTCATCAAGAAAGAAGTAATAAAGGCGCAGTTCTTCTTCTGGCTGCTCTGTGTAACTTGAAGGTCCTGGATGTCTTTCAAGTGCTGCGAGTAATAAATTCATGCAAATTCAAAACCTGCTCGTGTCCTCATCTGTGTGAAGGTCACGCAGAGCAGAAAGTGATGGAAAGAAGAGAAAACAAGGACAAAGTTAATGTCCGCGTGCTGTTCTGTAGATCTAGTGTAACGTCACACCCAGACTCCAGCTGTGATAATGCAGTCTAAGCATAAAAGTGACCTACAATTAATGCCATTTTCTCCGATGAGGACACTTACTGAACAGAACTTGTATAAGACAATTACAGTGTACTGAGGTATCAATCAAAAACACTGGGTGGTAGTTATTTGCAAAAATGTGTGTGTCCTAATCTTACGTAATCTACTCACAGCTGTTCTCTTTATCCCAGGCTTTAGCGGGCCGTTTTGTGTTGTCAGAATCACGTGGAAACAGGGAATCGAGCGTGTTGTCTAATCCCATTTTTGCATTTAATTACCCAGTACTTCCAAATGCTGGCTGCACCCTGGCTGCAGAAATATTTGCAAAAACTTGAAAGTAGAATACCACTCCACAGCATGCTCTCCCAAGCGAGAAAGGCTTGGCTGAGAAATTATTCATACCCCTCACATACGCGTCACATTAGCATATCTGGCTGCTTGCACAGACATTAAATGCAGGTGAAGCACATCCAGGGTATTATCACACTTTGTTTATAACACAAAGGCAGTGTGTGCGTGCACTTCCCTCCACTTCGTTTTTCAGAGACAACATAGGGCAGCATGCTTCGCATACTCTTGTTTTTAATTGGCTGCTAGGATTCTGAATTCTGACCCATAATCTCTGTTCTCAGCTGCTTGTAAGCCATTTTTTCTTTTATTTTCTTCCTTCTTTTTTTTTTATTTAACCTTTATTTAACCAGGAAGTCCATTTGAGATTCAGAATCTCTTTTGCAAGGGAGACCTGGCCAGGACTGCAGCATTCAAAAAGTTGCACATGTTGCACGAATAACATAACAATATAACTGAACATTATGGCAAAATGAAATTACCATATATACTCGAGTATAAGCCGACCCCCTGATGTTGTTCCATCAACTTATTTGTTTATCAAATTATCTGTTTTTCTGGGTATTGTCATAGTATTTCTGTGAGTTTCTGAAAATAATCCACGTACCGGTAAACATGATATTTATTTCAGCAGCTGATTACTGTAACTGACCAATCACAGCTGAACTTACTGGCCACCACAAACTGTGCTGAATAAGATGTTTAGTCAGGAAATACATCATTCTAAGTTTTAAACTATTTTACATGGGTAGTGAATGGGTAATATTTCCACTCCTGGAAATTTCCTTCTCTGGGATCAAATCTGAATGTGTCGTGTATAAGCCGACCGCTGATTTGCTTTGTGAAATTTTGTATTGAAAACTTGGCTTATACTCGAGTATATATGGTACATGTGCAATAAATAAAAATCAAATTGAAGGAAATTTCATAACAATAGATTAAGAAAAATAGGAGCAAGACCTGATGGATCCAGTCACAGTATCTCTTACAATTAACTTAAAATCAGACAGTTGGATAAGAGATTTCATTTGTAGGTCTTTTGTTTGGAAATAATTCCTACTAGTTGGGGCAGACAACATAAAAGATCTATCAGTCTCAGTACAGGTTTTGGGAATAACCAACTGTAAACAATCACCTGTTCTCAGGTAACAAGGAGCTTGACATTTGTCTTTTGTCCTGTCCTTTATGTTGTTTTCTTGTTTGTCAAAGCACTCACTGAACATTTTCTGCACAACGAACATAGATGTTTATGTGTTTGAGTATTGTTACGACTGGCTCAAAGCCATAACAAAGGTAGGGAAAGACGCATAGATCCAAGTTCAACCAAGTTGATGGATGATGAAGACGCCGGAGTGGTAACTGCCAAGTAAACGGTGAACGACAGGACGGAGTGGCACGGGGAGAGTCTCAGAACCTCGTTCCCCTGTCTCCACTTATTCTTGTAAATAAAATTATTTTGAATCAGGACAGCCACTCAAAAAAATTGTTTAATTTACTTACTTCAAGTTATTTAAAAGACACTGAAGTTTGTTCATGGGGCAAGGAGGAAATGTGGACTTCAATAACTTTGCGCACAATGCAGGTAGAAATCCTGATAACAGGAAATTGATGATTTAGTGCCAACATCAGATATCATTATCCAGAATATGGAAAGATTACCTCTATGAACAACAAAGAGACTAAGAAAAGAGACTGAATAGACCAATTTATCAGAACTGTGGGGGAGTGATAGATTCATAATGCATAACAATTTCAGATTGTAATATGACTCCACATAGAACAATACTAAACTTGAGTCAATTATTAATTCAAGACATTTGAGAAATAAAACCCGCCTCTTTCCCACCCTGCATGTGTACACACCAAATTACACACCTCTAAAGAAAAAAAAAGCTTCCTCTGCCTCCTTAAAACCAACACAGACATTCACAATGTAATGGGTGTGATTAGGCTATTTACAATTCCACAGCAGTGGCAATGAGAATACACCAACAGAAACTGGGAACATCTAATTAGTGGCGATGCCTCTAAACCACGAGCTGTGCGATGGCATGCTGATTATCGACATCATGCAGACGGCCGTCTCTCTGCCTGCCTTGTCCTCACACTTACCTGATAATGTGATGAGTCGTTCATTCGTAGCGCCTCCCAACGCATGACTCATTCCTAGTCTTTCCTTCCATTTCAGACCATTATTAGTCAAGTTTCAAGCAGGTTAATCCGTGAAGGGCTTTGTTATGGAGCTACGTCCTTGTAATAGGATCTAAATCATGGATCTACAAGATTCTGTGAGCTGCTACCTCGTCTGAAATAGGATGTACCTCAGCAAATCATCTTAAAGGATAATACAGGATAAAGTAATGTGTGAAAGGGAAGGGATAACATTTTCTTGTAGCACACAAGGCAAAAGTAGAAAAATTGGACAACTTGCTGCATTTGTTTTTATAGTTGAGGACATTTCTTGGATTCTTTAATTATTTATAATCAATGTGTGGTGCTCAGTGAATTCCAGGAGTGACTTTGTGTAGTTTACTTTCCTTGCATAGCAACTTTTCCTCAGCCAATCAGAGAACAAGTTTTTCTGTTCTGTATGTGCAGAAGGAGTAAGTGGTATGGAGATTCCAGACAAGAGAAAGTAAAAATATTTAAAGCTGCATTCATTGATTTTATCCATTAGACGGCCGAAGATTCCAAAACAAGCTGACACACAAAGGCCTGACATATTATTGCGATTAGGGATACAACAATTGCCAATTTTGCACATTTTGCAGACACAGAGCAACATTAGCATCACACTGGAGGATGTTTCTGTCCATTTGAGGAGTGTATGTACAATAGTCACTCTCCTTTTAACTCTGTTTTGGTCTCCACCAACTCCTGAGTAAAATATCTGGGTATTTATCTTGTTTGGTGCAGGGAAAGCAGCGTGCATGTCAAATCAGCGTTCAATTAATGGAAACAGCTGCTGCTACTGCTGGAAACAGGGCTGATGAGAGTGAATAAGACCCAACTATACAGAAAATCAAAAGAATTAACTAAAAGAAGCTAAAACCTCCATGGAGCTGCAGAATTGATTATATTTTTATGGGTTAATCAATGGAAGTAACTGCTTTAATATTATACATTATTAAATTCAGATGGTATCGGAAAAATTTGATTAATCTAGATGTAATTTATCTGGAAAATGCTCAGCTATCAACTTCTAACAAATGACAAACAAATACATCATCACCACTACCTCCTCCCCTAATGAAGGCATAGAGGCATAAATGCAGGATGCATTGCTAATTGATTTGTTTGAACACTGATGGAGTGTTTTATGCTGGACTTTTCCTTTGATTAATTGACTGGGCAGGCTTATTTGGCAGCACAGTTCATGCAGCTCAAAGTGCTTTACAGAAGAAACCAAATTGAAAAACAAGATATGGAAATGAAGATATACAACAGAGAGAGAGAGAGAGAGAGAGAGAGAGATAGNGAAAAACAAGATATGGAAATGAAGATATACAACAGAGAGAGAGAGAGAGAGAGAGAGAGAGATAGATACACAAGCTGACATAAATCCTATAAAAACATCCTAAAACTCCATTATACACCTCCAGACTAATGCCACTACCCTTAAATCCTCAGGTGGGCTGGTCCACAAAAAAGGGGGGTNCCTCCAGACTAATGCCACTACCCTTAAATCCTCAGGTGGGCTGGTCCACAAAAAAGGGGGGTAGAGGACATTCATCTTATTCAAAGGTATGACCAAATCATTGCTGACAAATGTCTTTGCAGGACAAACTGGAGATACAAGGACATTAAGAGAGCTTTACAATTCAAGATGAGAATCTTAAATAGGTTTTATGAGGATTTTTTTAAAGATGGAGTTATGAGAGCTCAGGATGAAGATGAGCATTGCCGTCCCCTTTGAATCGGCCACTTATGGGTGTATCCATCGTCGTGTCAATCAAAATCAAAAGAGGCTATTGTACTCAAATGATGAGGCATGTCACCATCTCTGCACTTAGCTCCATGACAGGAAAAAGAAAAGCTGTAATCTGGGGAAGATGTCTTCTCACACACTGCCAGCTTTGCAGCAAGTGCATCAGATGTGTGTGTGATGTCGTCTTACCGTGTGTGTTCAGGTATAGATCCATACAAAGCTACATGGAGGCCATCGTGGTAAACATTCCTCACCACCTCCTCACAACTGCACTCTTATTGACTCATACACAACATAAGAATGATTATTACCATGCACACCGAAACACATCATCCACAGAAAACAAAGACATGCAGGGAAACATCACAAAAAAGTGCATGTGGCAAATTTGCAATACATGCGTGCAGCACAAAATGCACATGCACTATATCAACAGTAGCCTTTGATGGAGCTACAATGAGCTTTTATTATAAGAATAAGAGAATTTTTTAAAATTTCAAATGGCTTATTCACATCAAAGCAACGTGTTTTGCTGCTTTTTTAACATCTGATACCCAGTAAGTGCAACAGTCACACATGACACACAAACCACTTTCAGATCCGAAGTTTGGAGCTAAATTAGGAATAACTTTACCCAGAACTATCTCGAGTAAGAACTACATGGTTCTTTCATTAACTTCTTTCTCACATTCCCACTGCACTTTGAGAACCGTGAGTATTAAGGAAATTAGATGATGTGACGTTTCCACATGCACCAAAACTTTACCACCATTAGTGACATCAGCAAAAGCAAAGATTGTTTTCTTTGTTCCTTTTTCATAGTTTAATGAATATCCTAAAAGCCTTGAAACTTTACTGTTACTGTTTTCACTGTGTGGTAGCTACCTGACTGACTGTGCTAGGAGAAGCTTGTCTCTGACCAATCAGCAATGTTCAGTCTTGCAAGCTCCACCCAGCAGTTCCTGATCTGACAGAATGGGTTCTACTATCTTTGTGCAAAATGAAGGAAAGTTCTTGAGGTGCTTGAAGTACATGAATTTTTTTTTTCCTGTAGTGCAAAACACACAATGAATCAAGTCGTCCATTGTGTGCTCGCTTATATAATTTGGTAAAGTTTGAACTTCAATCAGAGAACATAGTAAAATACAATTTAGTGCTAAATGAAATAAACATTAATCATCTCAGAAAAGTGTGTATATGTCTGCTCGAAAATAGTGCAGTACTGACTCTCTCTCTCTCTCTCTCTCTCTCTCTCTCACACACACACACACACACACACACACACACACACTTCTACCTCTCCCCATCTCCGCTGAGTAGCCTCATTGATCATTGGGAACTTTCATTCAATACCAGGCATAGCTTGCTCACCTCACTTTGAGCAGAGCTAAGCAACCTTTCCATCCCCCAGCCTGTGCAGATTCAGAGGTATGCCCTGTTTATCAATTAGGTTCAGGTTTCGTCAAGAAGCAAGTATCTGCAACATACTGACATTAACATTGTAATTATGTCTTAGATGGATAATGGCTTATTTACAAAACCCACTCATTGCTGGGGTCACGTTCATTCCAGATAAAGTAATTTGCTTTGATAGACCCTCAGAAGCTGCTTGTGCATGTAAATGACAGCATTCATTAATATGTGACTGCTCTCTGCGTGGCATGGAGAGGCTATTACTACCAGGCACTGGGTGCCATTACCAGACAGAAGAAAGTGAGATGGATAGACCTTTTGCTTCACACTATCCACAGTTGATGTTATTAATTTGGGTCCTTGCCTGTGGGAGTGGTGTGTTTTTCTAATAACCTCCTCCAAGTTGATAATTGGCTGGGACAGCTAATGCAGACTTCTGATGGACTGCGATGCTCAAACTGTGCAACTGGCATAAAGAGGGTAATAGTTAGCCATGTGTGATGGAGTCCAAGCACACCCAGTCAGTGTCATTGACGGCGTAGATGGCCCCAGACTCAATGGCTCATTAATCATGGAGTGTGCCAAAAGTGGGATGACAGGCAGCTGAGAGTGTACACATGCAGAATCAAATAATGACACAGGAAAGGCTCGCCGCTATGTGCTCGGGATGATAATGTAGCAGCTGAAGAGCAAACAGGCTCACATCTACTTGATAACTTCGATGGCTTCATATACGGTTGAGTTCTGAATGTGTTTCGTGTTTCTCTGTCTTGTGATTTTGATTAATACACTTTCTTGTCTTAATTACAAACCACTACTAATTCTAACAGGATTTTAAGCTCAAAAAAATGACAAAAATTATGTACAGGCAGGCCCCGGATTACGAATGAGCTCCATTCCCACGGCTGTTCATAAGTCGGAACAGTTACGTAAGGTGCGTATCTAGCGTATATATTTTACCTTTCTATGCATAAGAAACCAGATTTATGCTTTGGGAGCATGGTTATGAAGATTACAAAAAAGAAAAAAAGGCAAAACACAAACAACACACACAACACGGTGTTTACAGCGAGCGTGATCCGACTTAAAATAGCAACAGCCACTGACGACGTGCAATCTTGTGATGTGCGCTGTAAAGTAGTGCGCTGTTCATTATTACGAATCATTGTATATAACTCAAATTTTTACTGGAATAGGCTTTATGGCAGTCAGTTCATAAGTACGGGTTGTTTGTAAGTCAGACGTTTGGTTGATGTCGTACATTGGCTTGATGTTTGAGTATGCTATTCACGAACTATTGTACCATAACACAACTTAAACAGAAAGATATTCCAAAAGTGTAAAACACTGAAAATAAGTTCTGGACAGTGGACTGACAACTTCAGAATATGTTGGAAAACAGAAAAAAAACTTTTGTTTTTAACATTTGTTGGATTCTAGCCCATGTTTGGTTTATGATCCACCCGCCTCCAGTTTTCATCTGATATACAGAAATTGACAGATACAGTACGTGTGCAAATACAAACAGTGTTTTTCCTTTATACTCCCACTATAACCAATTATGTATGGTATGTAGTTTTTGTAGTCTGTTTTACCAGGCTCAAGCGATCTGATGTCTGATAGTTTGCAGGTTTTGCATTCTGATTGGGTCATTTGAGTGACTGCAGAGGCATGTCCTGGCTGGTGATTGGCTGATGGCTTACCACAGCAGATGACTGGGATATTTAAGGCCAGACGACAGCTCCTTCTGTAAGACTGTTGCTACCCTTTCCCCACTCTTGTTTTAAAGTATCTGCCCATGCTGGATCCCATGGTAGAATGTAAGTCAGCATTCTCCAAGGACTGCAGATGGGGAGGCAGACAGCTTTAGCACTGCAGGCAGGGCGATGGAGGAGACAGAGGGAGGAAGGGAGGGAGGGAATACTTTAGAGAGGATGAGACATGCTTACATAGGAAGGAGTGGAAGAGACAGGTATATCCACAGAGGAAGACAAAGACTGGATTAGCAAGCAGAGGGAAAAAGATCCTGCAAAATCAGAAGGGGTATATATATACAAAGGTGGTCAGGAAAAATATAATGAGGTAAAATGTTGTAATTCCAAGTACGGTTGGTATATATATATATATATATATATATATATATATATATATATAGCATAGCTGAAAAATATAAGACACTGAAAGAGCACTGAGGGAGGGAGGGAGATGAGTCAGAAAAATATACATTTGGCGGGGGATCACATTGCCAGACCTTGTCACTGGCAACCAGTGTGCAGATGTTCCAATGTACAAAGGTCCCAGTTGGCCATGATCACGAACAGCTTGACTGTGGCTGCCAGGGCTCTCTGTGGAGCGGTCAGGTGGGCGAAAGATGCATATAATATGATGGGCTATTGTGTTTGGATGGTTCTGCAGTGAGCCAGGGCACTAAAGGTCTAATGAGGCATCGTGTTCCTACATTCACACATAAACAACTCACAGACGCCACCTGATCATCGTGACCGCATGTACGGCGAAAAATTGAACAGCATGTTTGGAGATAATGGACTGTGAAAACCTCTGGCCTTGGATATAAATAGCAATAGGGTAAAAATAATAAAACAATGGCAGATGTAAATACTCCTTATGTGTGTATGTGTGTGTGTTTTGATAGAGTGTGTAAGGTCACTGTCCAGTAAAACAATACATCACCAAAATGTCAGCCTTCAGGAACCATTGAGGTAATTAATTTTTGAGATAATACAATTGATTTAATGGGTTTTTGTGCCTTAGAGGTGGAATAATTTTCTCAGCCTATAAAGGAACATGTAATCCACCTTATCTGAAAAGCTGAAAATCACCAGATTTGGAAATACATGGTTTTTACCAGACAGTGACAAAATGTAAATGATCATTCCATGTTTGCAACTTCTTTTCTGAACATGTTTTGAGCTCAAAAGGTAGTTTTCACTTTTCAACATGTTCTTAACTGTCAGGTTTCTATTGATCATAGTCTTAAAACATAATGCAAGACTTTGAAAACTCATTTGTTGCTAATTGTAAGATACTAGAAAAAAAACCACATTGAGTGCAGTGCATTCAGAGAACAAAGGGTAGAGCAGTAAGAAGCTTTTCACAATAGAAAAGGATTCTTTTCTTGCAAGTCAATAGTACCTTCACACTGCAGGAACTCAGCAACTTTTCTTTGTTTCCCACCAAGGAACTAGGACCGGTTTGGGTACCAGAACTATAAGTCCTGAACCATTTTTTAGTTTCTGCTCCAGGGTAGATACTCTCTGGTGGTTCAGGAACTGCTGGATGGAGCTCAAAAACCAAACATCTCATTACTGGAACCACATTGAGCAGTTTGCAATAGCCTCCTAGAGATCTCCTCAAGATTTCTTTGTTTCTTCTGCAACATCAGGAACTTCATTAAACCTCAAAACAGAACAAATCAAACAATCGGCTTCATTCTCTGTCTTACTTCTCCTGTTGAGTGTGGTGTGAAGTTTTGGTTCATGTGAAATATATGCAGTGGACACAGAGGTAATTTTCACAGTATTTGAAACCTGCTGAGAGGCGAACAAGGAACTTGCTGCAGAAAGTGTAAATTCTGCTCTGGATAAAGAGGTTCTTAATTTAGCTCCTGGTTTTAGAACAGGAGGCACTTAATCTTTCCCACGTGAACTTTCAAAAGAACAGTCATGTATTCCAACTGATCAAAATGTACCGTCAAACAAAAAAGTATATAAAGCTTCAGAAATTGCTTTATATTTTCATGGTCAAATGACATACAGTACATCTGGGGCATCATGTGCCTGTTTTGGTACATCTGTGAAATAATTTTCAGCGCAGATACTTCTGCTGTATCTTAGAGTCTGCAGACGGAAGGTCATCTGATGTATCCTGTCACTATATCCATGAAAGAGACATCGATACACAGGCTGCTCCCTTCTGTAAACTGCACTGAATAAGAGCATCAGCTAGAATACAAAAGTGAAAGATGAAGAGCAAGAGTATGAGCTGGCTGTCTTCCCTTTTCACAAGCTTGTGTTTAGAGTGAAGGTTTAATCATTAGCGAGACTCCAAAGCGGTCGCTGTCTCGCTGTCCCTTTTCTACAGAATCTGGTCAATAAATGTGCCAACCAAGGACTTAATGTTCTGTACCTACTGCCTTCATTTTTTACATTAGGTGTCATTTCTGTTTTAAGAAATATAGAGGGAATTAAAAAAAAAAAAAAAAAAAAAAAAAAAAAAAAAAAAAAANAAAAAAAAAAAAAAAAAAAAAAAATCACAGTAACTACACAGCATCACCCAAAATAAGGACATTCATAAAGCTATGTTGTCTCCTTAGGCTGGATTCACATGCTAAGCGTTGAGCGTTGCGCTGACCTGGGCGTTCCATTATTGTGTATTGGGAGCTGNTCACATGCTAAGCGTTGAGCGTTGCGCTGACCTGGGCGTTCCATTATTGTGTATTGGGAGCTGAGCAGTGACTCCTAATGTTGCGTCACGCTACCTTGAGTGCCACATGATGCTCAGATTCTCCGTTTTGACACAGCACTCAAATATTTAAATGAACTTTGACCTTTCCGACACTCAACCAATCAGAGCGCTGCTGTACGTCATGTAACCAGAAGCGCCACAACAATGGAGAAGGAGCTTATAATCTGTAGATACAACACAACTTTAAAATCATATCATGATCTGGTAAAAAAAAAAAAAAAAAAAAAAGGCGCATGCTTGGCAAAATGTCAGCAGTCAGACAGGGACGTCAGGTTTGGAAATTATTAATATAATGTCTGAAATGTGAGGTTTCATGCATCCACATCTGCCGTTTCTTCGCTTTTCTTCTCCTAATAAGAAGAGTATTTTTGTTTTTTGCGATGTCCACGTAGTGACCCGAGTCAAAACCGAAATCTGATTTTAACCACGAATGTGCAAAGATCACGTCTAAACCGTTAAATTGTCATGAGCAACGAGCGCTTCCTGTCAGCGCGAGGTTGAACTGCGCTGCTCAGACTCTGCTCGTGTGCGAGCAGAACGCTGAATGCCCAGGTCAGCGGCGACGCTAATGCTTAGCATGTGAATCTGGCCTTACAGACATGTTGTAAGGTGTGTCACAGGTAAAGGCCAATGAAGATTGGCACGTTAACAAGCTGCTTCATATGTCTGAGTCACGCTTTATGCGTTTTCTTTGGTGTCAAAGCAAAATCAACATGTTAATCGACCAAAGAACCCTAAATTCTCTGCTTATATTAAAAGATTGACACTAAGATAAGTGAGATAAGAGAGCCACACACTGGGAGTCCAGTGCACAGGAAGTGGGTGGGGGGTGGAGTGTATATCTTGAGAGAGAGAGAGAGAGAGAGAGAGGCACAGATGAGACTTTAGGAAGAGGTGCGGTGCCACTACAATGTATGCGAGATCAGAACTTGCCATTTACTGATAAACTGAGTGAGCTTATATATCAAATTTATTGATCAAGAATGTGAGTTTAAAACGTCACTCAGATTTCTAACCATTGAAATTTACCACCAGACTCAAACACATCTTAATTTTTGCATGGCGGTGTGTTTTATGTCACTTCCCTGATGTGTAAATAAGAAAATACTGCAGTAACGCCTTTTTCAACGCTAAAAGATGCTTACAACAGGCATTTATGAATGAGGGAACACGGTTGCATGATGCTCTTTATCCTTATCAACATATTAAGCCGACGCTGTGGTTTATGAATCCCCCCATAATCTCCACTTTAGAAAGAAACTTTTAATATGTATATTGCTGTTGGCTGCAGGGGGATCCGTCATGTGGCGATGAGCATGGCGGTATGGGCACAAATGATAAATGCCCCTTCCATACCTCTCATAATAACAGCACCATTAAGACGCTACATGCCACAAAGTGTGACCATAGGCCTTTTTCTGTTTAAGTGCTTGGCTATGAGTCGCTGCTGGTGTTTTCAATCTTTCTGCAATGAGGGCTCAGGGGTATTTGAACATTAGTGCTTCTGAGGGTAGCTGTAAGCTGTTAGCATGGCACTGTGTTTGAACTCAGCAGTAGCTGGGTATTTCTTTCTGTAGTCATTATTGGATCCATTTTCTTTATAGATATGGTAATATTTTTGGACTGCGCTAGACTGTGATGACTTCAAAAAAGAGGTAAAGGATTTTAGGGTTGCAGCTACATCTCAAAGGATGTAAAAGGATGATTTTTCAGTGAAAATTTCAAAGAGTTGCATTCATGTTGGAGTTCTGTCATTCATCAGAATGTAATTAATGCTAAAATGAGACATTTTTATGATTTAGCTGATGTTTGCTAAGTCGTTGCTGATTCTCGCGTTTTCTATTTCATGTATTCTACTGCTAAATATCAGTTTATTATGAGTACTTTTGTATTTTTTTTTTTTTTTTTTTTNTTTTTTTTTTTTTTTTTTGACTAAACAGTTTTATTTTTGTTTTGGGAAGCATTTCCAACATAGGACCAGGGATAAAATGAAAATTACCATCTTAGGCTAACTGAGTCATGTTTTTTTGTTTTTTTTAAATTTATGAACAGAGTCCTTTAAAAAAAATAAACAAATTAAATTATAATACTTAACGAATAAGTACTGCACAATTATGAACGGTCATACAAACATACCTTCTATGTTGAAATTGCTGTACAAGAAAATTTTAGGCCTAGCGTTGCATTCAGGCTAAAAGGGTTGATTGATAAGTTCTGAGCTGAGCATAGAATGATCTAACTGGTCTGTGATAACGAGGTCATTGCTTGGTGGACAAACGTGTCAGGTTCAAAACTTCTCAATCCTTGAATTTCCTGGGAATTTAAATGTTTACTACCCTCTTTTGGTTTCATCCAAACTCACAAGCAGTAAACCAGAATACACAGAGAAACATAAAAGTATGAGTGTGTATGATTTACATGAGTGGAAATTACAAAAGCAAAAAAGCTGTTGAGTGGAAACAGTAATAATAATAATAATAATAATAATAATACATTTTATTTGTATAGCACTTTAAAAGGTACTCAAAGGCACTTTACATAGTAAAAAGTAAAAGAAACAGTGAAAAGCAGTAACAGAGTAAAAACAATTACAATTAATTATTGTTATAATTATTATTATTATTATTATTAATTATTATTACAAGTACAATTAATTAAAACAATTATAATGGAACAATTGGATTAACAGTTACAGAATGAAGTAATAACAATAAGAGAAGAGGGGATGACAGATTAAAAGCAGATTAAATAGGTAGGTTTTGGGTGCAGATTGGAAAGAGAGGAGTGATGGGGAAAGGTAAATTTATATTTACCTTTACAAAAAAGTAGGATAAAGCTTTTTGAATGTGAAAGTAAGGAATGTGTTGGTTCTCTTTTGTAATCCATAGAAGCTCCTTCCATAAAATACAACCTCTCTTAGCATCTTGGTTCTTCATTTCACAGTTGTGTAGCATAACATCTATTTTGTTATGGTTGTACACATTAAAAGAGATTTAAATCTATATTGGTCTCACTTGTTTTAGTATAACTGCTAAGTGGAGGCAATTAGCAGATAGTTTATTTTAATTTCTAGATTTTACCCTTTGAACAGCAATATGAGGGATAATTGTGCAACCTGTGCATAGTTTTTCACACACATCCCCATACAAAGCCTTATTATTTTGCTAAACTATATGATGAAATATAAACGGTCGTCCTTGTTTGTTTCTGTGTGTTCACCCAACCATAGGTAGCTGTCACCACTGAACATCAACTGTGAAACGTGGATGCTATTCCTATAAGTACAGATGGCAAAGCTACCGCTCTTACTTAATGACTGTTGGCAGTAATGAATGACTCAAAGCTTCATATTTTGCAGTTTGTATATTGAGAGGAAGCAGCCAAGTAGAACGATGTCAATATTGCAAAGAAACTGACGTCAACAACCAGATCAGGTTAAGATTTTGCTTCAGAACAACTAAATCCAAGCACTTGTGATTTCAACGGAATTATTATGCTATGCACCAAAACTGAGCTTGTCAGGGGTGATCGCAGTTATGCATAATTCTATGAAGAAGCACATCAGGAATAGTCACAAGGAGAAGCTACAGCAACTGATGAAATGCCAGAAAATCAGGATCTAAGCTGCAGACACATTTGGCTCTTAATTCTTCTGGAGGTATTTCAGACTCCGTGTGAATCTTCAGGTCTGATTAGCTCATTAGGAATCACTATTTCCTCCAATGTAGAATGGAAGCCTCCCACACAGGATCCTTACATTTTTACATTTTACAGAATATAATGTGTCTTTGTACCTTCAGCTTTTCAACAGTTGTAAGAAAAGGTGTGAACCCTTGGAAATATCTCAGATCTGTGCATTAATTACTTCTCAAATGTGGTCTGATCTTCACCAAAGTCGCAAAAATGAACAGAGGAGATGTGCTTAAAGTGACGTCTGAGGAAAGGACTTCTCTGAAATCTAAATAAAGTCAGGTGTTCCAGTAAAGGAGATGTAGTAGCTTGATAAAAGACTTGAAGCGCTGTCCAAAATACTGGACTCAAATGCCATAATTAGATTAAAAATCGACATAAATCAGAAAAACTTACTCTGAGTGACAGATCTAGTTTATGTGAGACTGGAAGGTGTCCCATTTGTCATTTTTGGGGTCAAAAAAAAAAGTTCAAAAGTGCCTCCAGGCACCACTGATGTGGCCTTGAGTGAAGTCCAACTGTGACGCCTGGCCTAGGCGGTACCTGAGCGTAACATAAATGAGAGCCCCCTTCTACTCAACTCCCAAGTACCAGGATATCAGTTCTTTTGTTTAACATGCTATTTATTTCCATTGAAGTACAAAAACATCAGGGTGGGTGCGGTCAGCACAACAAACAAACCGTTTCTATCTGTTCAGTAGCCCTACTTATACCAACTGAAAGAAACCAAAATGCAATGTCACTAACTGAACTGACTACTAAAAGAAAAAAGGAGAAAATTAATGCAAAAAGAAAAGGCTCCCCACCCCTACAGCTTCAGAAGTTCAACAATTACTATTTACAAAGGTCTGAATTAGCCAAAATGGCTTCCACAAAGCTTACCACAAAGTCACACAAAACACNTTTACAAAGGTCTGAATTAGCCAAAATGGCTTCCACAAAGCTTACCACAAAGTCACACAAAACACAGAATATTACACAAAACACAGAATATTACACACAACACAGAATATTACACAAGCTGGTGTGTTGGCAGCTGAGGAAGGAATGAATCTCTCAGCAGGCAGGAAGATGGAGTTTAAATACTCTGCAGTCTGGTCTCCACCAATCATGTAAGGAGACACCTGCTCATGCAGCCAATCCAGTCACACCACCTGTTGCACTGAGCCAATCAGATTCACACATCTCAGTCACTCTCACAAACACACACCTAGGATGAGAGAGAGAGAGAGAGAAAGAGAGAGAGAGAGAAAGAGAGACCTCACAGCACACAAAGACACTCAAATGGCCCACAGTCATAACACCAACATATATATTTTGATCACCAGAGTGGTCTAAAATCCATAATTCTTTAATGGACAACCAATCGCAGTGGATAAAAACAAGGAGCGATATGGCAAACAGAACACTGCATATAGAAAAAATATTTATTAAAAAAACAGATGACAATGTGTTTATTTAGCTATGCATGTATATGCATAGGATTACATGTTACATGCAAACAGGAAATGAATGGGTTTCAGCTGCTCACATCAGAACAAATCCAAATTCATTTCAGAGGTAACGATGACCGCATGAGACAATTAATTCCAAAGAGTTCGCTAAACTTTTAAACTTTTGTATGGAAGCCCATTTCCGCCACTTGAAAAAAAAAAAAGNTTTTTCAAGTGGTGGAAATGGGCTTCCATACTTTTTTGCCTCTGTAAACATGTTTCAGAGAGCAAATAAAAACAAGCTGACTTGGAACGTCTTAAATATGTGCAAAATGCTGAATAGCAGCCTGAACTGTCAGAACATGATAAAGCTGCATCACTGTGTTGCACGCACCGTGAACCTGTTTAAGCAGATTTAAACCCACTCCAAACAAATCAGAGGACGTCCCAGCATCTCACTGTTTCACTTCCTCATGAAAGGACAATTAAAACATTTCCAGTTTAACACCAAGATTCACTTCAATTTCAAAAGTTAAAGTCACAGTGAAGGAATTGTGCTCCATTAAGGCTAACATTTTTTTTTTTTTTTTTTTTTTTTTGGGCGAGAGCACCAAAGACAATCTTCAGATTTTGGATGGCATCATCACACATTGGCTTCTCTTTTTTTTTTGTCCTTTTCTTGTTTTGCTTGCAAATACTGCAGTCACTGAGGGAATAAAGTGAGAATGATAATAAAGGGTTGTGTATCAGGGTTTCATTTATGTTTTTTTATATCTTCTGAAGCATCATATTAAACTTTCCTTGGAGATTTGGAGAGTCAGCTGGGATGTGACTGTGCTTCGAGGCAGCGGCCGCGCAGCTCGAGATATTAGCCTCTGAGTAACTGGGACAAGATTCAACACTACAATATGATTTCAATATGTCATCCACACATGTGGGTCAAAAACATTTCCCCAGAGCCTTGGAATTGGAGTCTGGAGAACCAATTGTATTCTTCACACAACACACATGATAATGAAAATGATATCGCCCGGCTCTCCTTGGGGAAATCTTCCAGCGCCACAAAACCAGTAATTCTTTGTCAGTTTGCTTGTGTGTAATATTTTCTCTTTTTGTTGACTCAATTTTTCTTCTTTTCACCTTTATAGTTTTTACAAAATAGTCCAAGACATAAACATGGGGAATCTCAGCGAGAGCATTGTGTAATGTTCCTGTTATGGATGCCTCAAGCTGAAATAATATCGAGTGAAAAATTACCCCGATCAGTCTATAAACAGCTTCTCATCCATTTAAACAATGACCACCTGCATGTCTACCTGTGTGTCGTTCCTTCTTAATCTCTGCATATGTTTTGCTGTTCATCTCTGGAGGTTCTTTCTTATTTTGGGAGCCAGTAAGATGCTATTTAGCACAAAGACAGATTGTGTAAGTGCTGTTGCTAGCTGTTGTTAAACACACAAACCACAGGAAAGATGGACGGCAGAAGCGAAACATCCCTCCAGGCGTTTCCACCGTCTTTTATTTCCACATCAGAATAATACGGGACAATAACAAGACCCCGTGCGCCACACAAATATGCATAATCAGGAGAATGCAAACAGTGATGATGGTGGGCCTGTCGTGCTACCTATGGCATGCTGTTGTTTCTCCCAGCAGGCTTTCACAAATCCACTCTGCACGGCCCCACGACAGTCCTCAACTCTGCAAATAGAGCTTTCACTGAATGGATATGTCATCGACAAGAAATCCTCATATTTCAAATGCTGCTAGATTTGGGCCAGGATTGGTTTGAAGCATTGATGCACATCCACCAAGAAACAATGCTAAATGTTCATAAGATGCAATAACTGCAGAAACTGTGGGGGGGCAGTAACGTTAGCATTTGTCTGGTGACGTCGGCAGCATAATGACAGCGACAAGCAGAAAAATGGCAGAAAATTTCGAGATGAAGCTGATCAAATGCATCAGAAATGTGTCTTGATTTATGGTGTCTCTGCACGATTCCACAGTGACAAATAAAATCATCCTTGATAGGCACCATGTTTGCACTCAGTACAATAATATGCACTTTAAAGGACCATACCATCCGTTTTGCATGTTTGAGCCTAATAGATTCAATTTTCATACACGTTACATTACTGACAATCATTTCCCAAAGCATACTACTGGAACAGTGAATTAAAAATGTTTTTCCTACCTTCCAAACCTCCACTGGTTTCAGTTCATTCTGCTACTAAAATCAACTTGTTGATACTTGAAATGTTCTTGGGATAGATAATCCATCATCACCAACAAGACGTGTATTCAGGTTTTTTGTAGAAGTTACGTAATTTTAGCGTTTAAGCTCAATAAAAAGCGTGGAGTGAATGTATGCCTCCACCAGGGAATATAGTCCCAAAAGAAGACCTGTGTTTATGGAAAAATTTAAAGGACCGTGACTTCATAAGGCTGTGTAACTATTAGCAGGAGAAACATGGATTTTTAAGGTGGGTGTATCACTTGAATATTTGATTTTGAAAGATTAAGAGATTTAGCAAAATATCAGGAAAGCTGAAATACGGTTTTATCCTTTGGGAAATGATTGTCAGTAACGTAACATGTATGAAAATTGATTATATTAGGCTCAAACATGCAAAATGAGTAGTATGGTCCTTTAAAGCTTCGGTTACCCTTGGATTGAGGCAATAAATTGATTTTTTTTTTCAAATGTCATATAAATACCATGGTTAGATTGAAATCTTGCTCACAATAATGGAGAATATACACAATATTGGATGCAGATTTTAAAATGTCCAGGAATGATATTTCAGCACTCACATTGTCCCCTAGTGGACATGTTATGTAATCATTCAGATTTATGTAAAGCATGTAAACCAGTATGTAAGCAGCAATCATGTAGCAACTGTATGTGCGATGTATGTAGAGTAGTTAGCGTCATGTGTGGTCTTGGCTGTTAGCGTTTGGCTGATATTGTTTAAAACCCATCATTAAAATCTACAGTATGTAGAATTAATTTATTATTGAGTCCTAATTTCATGTTTTCCACTGTATAAAAAGAGTTGTAAAGGTGTATATTTCATTAGTGCAGGTTTCGGTGTTAAAGTTTTGAAACAGTCCTGCTGCTTTATGATGTAATCAGGGAGAGATTTGTACCTGGAATACCAGGTGAAAGCAATTAGCTGTAATTAACGAGAGGACCAGCAGTACAGAGAGATAGTGGCTAATTGCTTTTTGACAAGCTTCTGAATGTCCAGGAATAAAATCAAGGAAAGACTCCACACAAAGGAAGAAAATATTCTTTTTGGCATTTAAATACTTCAACATTTTGGCACTGGAAGTTCCAATTAAAATGAAATGTTCGTGTCATAATGAAACGCCGGCTGCTGAAGAAGCTGGTGTCTGAATGCTACTTAGAATACTATGCTAGGAGAATTTGTAGAGCACATGCAGCACTGTTTTACACTGTGTGCCACTTGAAGGTTAGTATTATCTATAATTGTTATTAAAAATGAAATGCTACACTGTGCTCCTTTCACAAGCATCAGTCTCACAAAGCTCAATGGTTTTGTCTCTTATGAAAGCCAATCAATCAAACTGGTTTATATTTTCCGTCCCTCATTCAGCGGAATGTCAGAAACACTCAGCGGCGTCTCCCCAAAGACCTCATTATCCTCTTAATTTCCAATTATTTCAAAGACAAATGAGTACACCTGGCATCCCAAGCAAGCCTGTCAATGACGAACACAGGAGACGATGCCATCTTCTCGTCTCTCACCGGAGATAAACGGGCAAATGATGAAACATTTTTAATTTCCTGTTCCAAGTAGGCCAGAATGCAAGTAGGACTTTAATCTCATGCCACATTCATGGGTGTAGTTCTCTTATCAAGCACGTCATGTCAGGGTGTTACAGTGGCTGACATGAGACACGTCACATTAAAGGACCATACTGGCCATTTTGCAAGTTTGAGCCTCATATATTCAATTTTCATACATGTAATGTTACTGGCAATCATTTCCCAAAGCATACTACTGGAACAGTGATTTTAAAATGTTTTTCCTACCTTCCAGATCACCACTGGTTTTAGTTCATTCTGGCGCGCTATTAAAATCATTGGAAATAACACGTGCATTCAGGTTTTTTTTGAAGTTACATAAAAGAAGACCTCCATTTATCGAAAAATTTAAAGGACTGTGACTTCATAAGGCTGTGTAACTATTAGCAGGAGAAACATCGATTTTTAAGGTGGGTGTATCACTTGAATATTTGATTTTGGAAGATTAAGAGATTTTGCAAAATATTAGGAAAGCTGAAATATGGTTTTATCCTTTGGGAAATACTTGACAGATCGGAATTTCCCGCCATTTTGACTCATACGTAATAAAATGCGACAGTCATTGCTGCACACACCCAAGCTACAACAAAACAAAACATGATTAAGCATTTGTAGACCTTTAAGGATGTCTATGTTTGAGAAAGCAATAGCTTGTATAAAAAATTTCTGTCTCATTTTTATCGATTGCTGCATTTTGCTTACATCTTCTCAGAAAAATGTGCAAACCTGCATTTTTGCAATTCAGGTCAAAACTGTGCCACATGCAAAACCGTTGTATGTGGCAGCATAAATGCACGGTATCATATATGCTGTCCAAAAAACATCAAATATAGGGCAGTGGGTTGAAATTCGGCATAAAAACCAGCAGTGTAACTTAGCCTGAGGGTTCCAAAGCGGAGAAAAGTTTTTTGGTTGGTGAATTTTAACTGTGTTGGAACTTTACTCCGATTTATAATTGTGACTTCCTGTGGCAGAGAAGAGAAGATTCTAATGCCAGAACATTTCTGAGCCAGTTAGATGAGTCTACAGGGCCTCATTTGGTGGGGAAGGGATGCTCTCCACAGTCGTAGCCCAGTGGTGGTTACCGTTCAGCCATGGCCAGAACAGAAATGCCTTAAGCTCTGTTAAATATTCCTCCAACATGGAAAATACCCATTCCTCAGTCATGCTGCACAACACTCTAAATATTTGTTCGCATAATAGAAGATTGTCTCGACAGCTAATTTAGCTGCTTCGTTTATACATATTAATTATTCTCAGTGAATCACACTCAGGCACATGCTTGTTCCACCTCATTTCCACCAAGATCTCACCTTCTTTGTACAATTTGGGATTTTCTGGCTCCAGTCAGCTAAAAAAAAAAAANTAAAAAAAAAAAAGAAAAAAAACAACTGGTGCTGAGTTTCAGACTTCCTTGCAGGAACCTGGGTAACACCAGCCTTCCTACCTTGTGAATTACTTTCTGCATTATTTATTCAGTACATTATTTATTTAGTATTTTATATTAAAATTTTACTCGGTGCAGCTTTTGAGGAACTTTTAGATGTAGCTGAACTGGGATGCAATTGTGGAAATATCTCATCGCGGATGTTTAATTGAATCTGGCCCTGGAAACCCTGATTGGACCTGGTCTCGCGGACTCTGCACCGACAAACAGGCTTAAGTTAAACCTGTTGGAGGCCGAGGTTATCGAATTACAAACACAGCTCATCTGAAATAAGTGCAGTAAAGCATGACTTCACCCGCAGAGCTCTGGGAATAAAGTACTAATACATTAGCACACGAGTTACTGATTCCACCAGTGCAGCGCGTGTGTATAATGCAACTTATTTCACACTGAATCATTTAGACTGTTGTGATTTGTGACTGTCACAAAGTGGAGCGCGCTAAGACACGGATAAATTGTTAATGTTCATAATATCAGCTCAGTAATCATTTGTTTTTTTAAATATGGGGCTCTTGACAGCAGAGAAGGTATTAACACTCTTTTAGTGAAGAGCTGTGAAAATTGCTTGCAGCTGCCATCACTCATGATTATCAGTTTTTACGTCTCAGACCCTCATGTGGAAATTGTTAAACTCTTACTATGTATTTTACAACGAGCAGCAATAGTCCAGTGTTTGTTTGTGTTTGTTCATCTTTTCTGGCTGCTTCACTCCAGTTTCTACTTGTTTAGCAACAGAAAATGTGTATTAAAGCATCCATAGCTACAAACTAGCATCAGCCATTTCTAGTCTCTTATTAAAAGATTTAGATCACTGATTAGCATGAGATACAATAAAAACTTCTGCAGTTATTAGACAAATATACCACAGCAGACAAAGCAAAGCAAAGCAGTCGTCCCACAGCAGCTGGTTACAACTTGTTGTTTATGGTTTTTAGAAATTTTCCCTGGAAAATACTCGCATCCATTTGCTTTGAATCCATTTCCACATGGATTTAGTTTTACCCATGCACCCAAAAGTTGCCGTTTCCTGTTGTAACAGGACACGTTTCACCTGTAGTTTACAGCAAATAAATCACTGGATGTGAGCACAGCTTACTGAAAAAAATATGTCATGGAAAGTGAAGAGGAAATAAAATAAACAGAAAAAAACTCCTTTGATGAATAAAAACAGAAAATAATGAGCTTTTACCATGAGACCAAGCCCTCCTCAACAGACATACTATATGTTATCTATTAAAGAAAAATGCCTGAATCAAGGTTGAAACATGTCTATATTCAGCAGACATAGAGCAACATTAGCAACCCACCAGACTTGTATCACTTGATGAATCCATATCTACGTCTACTTTTGGCTCTGTTTTACTCTCAAATAACTCTTGAGGAAAAATATCAGCGTGTTTAACTAACTACTTCTACTGCTTCAATAATAATGCCAAAATAATGACGAATGCAGATTTAAAGGACCATACCACCATTTTGCATGTTTGAGCCTAATATAATCATTTTCATACATGTAAGGTTACTGACAATCACTTCTCAAAGGATATAACCGTGTTTCAGTTTTCCTGATACTTTGCTAAATCTCTTAATCTTTCAAAATCAAATATTCAAGTGATACACCCACCTNGTTTTCCTGATACTTTGCTAAATCTCTTAATCTTTCAAAATCAAATATTCAAGTGATACACCCACCGTAAAAATCCATGTTTTGCCAGTTAATAGTTACACAGCCTTATGAGGTCACGGTCATTTAAATTTTTCCATAAACGCAGGTCTTCTTTTGGGACTATATTCCCCGGTGGAGGCATACATTCATTCCATGCTTTTTATTGTGCTTAAATGCTAAAATTACATAACTTCTAAAAAAACCTGAATACACGTCTTGTTGGTGATGGTGGATTACCTATCCCAAGAATGTTTAAAGTATCAACAAGTTGATTTTAATAGCAGAATGAACTGAAACCAATGGCGGTCTGGAAGGTAGGAAAAATATTTTTAATTCACCGTTCCAGTAGTATGCTTTGAGAAATGATTGTCAGTAACGTTACATGTATGAAAATTGAATATATTAGGCTCAAACATGGAAGATGGGAGGTATGGTCCTTTAAGACTAATGTTTAGCTTTCAATTGTCATGTATTGTGAGATATAGATGTTCTTTGTAGTGCATTGCACAATTGAATAAATTTCATTTTTAACCTCATTAAGCGGTACATGAATGTGTCATATTCATGAAGACGTTTTAGCTGCATTGAGGCAGAGACAAGTCATCAGCGGTCTGTCCCCCAAAAGGGTTTGGAGACTGTAGGTCAGCCGTCTCACTGGTTGTATATAATTTCACTGCTGATTCTCTCATTTCTTTGTAAATTATAGCCACAGAGGTAAAGTGTCGGGGAGACATGCAAATCAACACATTTTCAGCCTTATTTCTTTCTGGCCTGCAGTTGAAGCATATAAATGCTCCATAAAATCAGAATTATAAATGCCTTTGGTGTAATTGTATTTTCTAAATTGACTTGTCTCATTTCCAGAGCCTAAAATTAGAGCTGTACAGTTTCTTCACAAAAGTTGGCAGATAAATATGAGATATTGACACGTTCCTGCTGAAAAACAAAATGTAGAATTTCAAAGTTGGAGACACAACAAATCAGCAGCTCCGTAAAGTTTGGGTTTTAATGATTCCAAGCTTGAATTTGAAAGGATTTGTTTTCTCTTTGATCTTTTATTTTCTTTTCACCTTCAGATACCATATAGCCATGATCATTTATCATATGAAAAGGCCTCTTCTATTAAAATGTGAAAACTTCAAGCCTTCTAGTCTCAGACTGTAAAAAGTAGAAGGGACTGACTGCTGCTGGCCCTCCGGCCTCAGCTTTGACCCCCTATTGATAACTGTTACCCCATAGTAACATCCACACACACACACACACACACACACACACTTAAGTTTATTTAATCGGTCNACCCCATAGTAACATCCACACACACACACACACACACACACACACTTAAGTTTATTTAATCGGTCCAACACTGCATGGAAGAAAGGGAATATAGTCCCAGGAGAACATGGCTTTTATTGAGATATTAAAGGACATTACCACCCATTTTGCATGTTTGAGCCTAATATATTCAATTTTCATACACGTAAGGTTGCCAACAATCATTTCCTAAAGCATACTACTGGAACAGTGAATTAAAAATGTTTTTCCTACCTTCCAGACCTCCATTGGTTTCAGTTCATTCTGCTATTAAAGTCAACTTGTTGATACTTGAAACGTTCTTGGGATAGGTAATCCATCATCACCAACAAGACGTGTATTCATGTTTTTT
>VXCM01004196.1:96932-107588 GCA_014773175.1 Lucifuga dentata
TGACTTCATAAGGCTGTGTAACTATTAGCAGAAGAAACATGGATTTTTAAGGTGGGTGTATCACTTGAATATTTGATTTTGAAAGATAAAGAGAATTTGTAAAATATCAGGAAAGCTGAAATACGGTTTCATCCTTTGGGAAATGATTGTCAGTAACGTAACATGTATGAAAATTAAATATATTAGGCTCAAACATGCAAAATGAGTGTTATAGTCTTTTAAAAACGATTGTCTCTTCTACATAAAATGTAAAAGTTAGCAGGTGAAACGTTGAATTTTGAGGTGGATGTATCACCTGAACATTTGATTTTGAAAGATTAGAGGATTTGGCAGAATAACAGGAAAATCTAAAATACACTTTTATGCTTTGAAAAATGTTTTGGCAGCAACGTAATATGTACACAGGTAGTATTTAGCTTAGCATGCAAAATCACCAGCATTTTCCTTTAAGAGTGAAGGATGCAATAAAACATGAGAACCATCAGCACTCCTGTAGGACTAGTATTTTATGAAACAATCCATTCCACTTCTTTTCTGCAAAATTCTGCAAAAGATTAAAACTTTGGGAGCTATTTTCTCCAACACGTATCCTCACACAGGCTGTGAGATATTACCCAGCCTTATTTGAGAAACATATAGGCTGAGCTTTGATAGATTGTGGCTCTAAAAAGAAGAAACCTTTATTCGGGGAATGACAGTTTAATTTCATGTAAACCTCTTTCCGTGTCTAATGTTTTATCTTACCCGTCATGTTTCACGCAAAAGCAAAACTTGGCACTCCCTGGAAACTTCATATGACTTTTTAATTAATTAACATTTGAGTTCATTTATCAGCTGAAACTTGTTCTGTAAGTGTCATGTATGCTTAATTACCTAACAAGTATCTAATTGCCTTGAGATTAGTTTTTCCAGTCATGGATGAAAAATCCCCTTCCTGAAATGCATTCTTCTGCACAAGATTTATCTTGTGCATAATTTAACAAGCGTATGGATGTGATAAGCGCATACTGTGTACAATAAAACCACACATCATGTAGATTTCACATCATTAGTCTGGTACGCAATGTAACGTACAAACTGCAGTATCCAGGAGAGATCAGATTGAGATTCTTTAGTGTATAAAAGTGGCTAAATCATTTAAAGGAACAAATGATTTCCTGCTGTATTTATTGACTGGAACATCATTTTATGAGATCAAGAGACAGTAAAAATGACAGTTTGTCATAAAGTCATTAATTAGTAACTCTAATTGTAAAATGTAATGATGTGTCAGAAGAAAAACAATGCTCCTTGTCAGGCTGTTAAATTATTGACATATTGTCATTTATAGAAGACATTTCCATGTTTCTGTTTTCATCCAGGGGTCTATGTTGAAAAAGTTATAATGATTTAACATGCATAAAACACATAGATCTACTTTTACTTGCTGCAGAACCATTGTGCACACTGAATGACAACAGGCCATTTTAGATTACTTTTGCAAAAGTTATCACATCTGCCATATTAAACAACACAAGTACTAATTGTAAATAGCATCGATTTTAACATAAAATTTAGCTTTTTTTTTTAAAGTTTGTGTCTTGTGTTCTGTTGTCCGGATCACTGCCTAGCATGATGTGTCCAAAATCGACGTCCTCTTGTGTTCAGACGGATCAGTGCATTGTGTTAGTGATTGTGTGGATGTATAAGATATAGTAACATGAAAATATAATGACCGCTGGGTTGCTGGAGGTCACCTCTCTGGAAAAATCCTGCTCTGTTCTGATTGGTCAGCCACAGACTGTGTACTTGATGGGTGTTCTAGCCAGGTGTGTATGCAGGTTAATTCAAATATATTAAGTAATGATGTGAACATATTACAGAAGAACCATCCAAAAACGAAGTTTTCAGAGGAGTTCAGGACCTGTAGGGTTGTATTAGTCGATGCATTTCTATAGGCATCAAACTGAAGTTTTGACACTTTGAAAATGTTCAACACAAACTCCTTTCTATATTATACTGTGAAAATAAGAGAATTAAAAAAAAAAAAAATAGATATAAAATGCCCCTTTTAATAATCAAACCAGCATACTTCAATTCAAGCACTAATCACTACTGCATGGAGCTCTGTTCTACTGTATGCAGGGAAAATATCCATCTCCCAGAGCAAGACTCCTTCTCCCAAAACTGCCTTCATTTTATCCAGTTTTCACTTGTTTCCAAACACAGGCCTGCAGGGCAGCTGCTGCTGCTGTATATTTGTTGCCGAAGGTATGAAATTTTGACACCTAAGGTGCCTTGGAGTCATCACAAAGTTGCAGTTTTGTTGGCTGTTTCTCCTGCCAATCATTATTCAGAAAGGCTGTTATTTTGTGTAGAATAGACAAAAATGATGGACGAAAGGGAGGACGATAATTTGCAGCAGTCAAATCGTCTGAGATCACATCCAGAAATGGAAAGCAAATACTTTGTGCTGCCAGTCAATGAGGCTTCTCATTCACTTTACAAATTTAAACAAAAGGGAAGGAAATAAAGACACAAACAAGTTAAGAAGCCACTGAATGGGTTTTTGAGGACTTCCATCTCTGGCTGAAGCTAGCATATGACCTGTGCTGCGGGGCAGCCTGGGGGCTGCTCACAAATGTTGGAGGAATTTTAATGCCTGTCTGTTTCATATCCAATCAAAACGACAAAAACACAGCGAGGTGGTACTCTGTGAGCGGAAAGTAAATAATAACACCGAGAAAGAGAAACAGGATGGCAGAGGTAGAAAAAAGTCCATCATGGAAAGAAGAGTCAAGATGTCAGGAGGGAAGAGAGGAGGGTGTAAAATAGTCATCATCCTGCCCTTCCTCTTTCATCAGAACCCCGTCAGTGTTTCTGAAGCAGCCGACATCTAAAGATCCCGGAGACGAAGATGGGTTGGAGCTGAGAGGAAACATGATGAAATGACTAATCAATGACGTAATTCCAAAAGTGCTGATGTCACCGCCTGCAAGGACTTTACTTCATCTGCAGATATACCGTGTTGTCATGATGCAGAGGACTGAAGCAGGTTGTTGCAAAAAGCGACAGTCAGCATTTGTGATTGACCCTGCATCATGTGACGCTTTCTCCACAAAACACTTGATAACACAAGATGAAGGCAAACTTTCCTAGCTTCTCCTGTTTACTTTACCTGGCTTCCAAAAATGAGACCATTTCAACCAGCAAGAAAAATTAATTTGAGAGATTAAATGGCAAATACGAGGCGATTTTCCTCTAATGGACTCTTGTTGGACTATTTGTTACTGTGTGGTAATCTGATTAGAACTTCTCAAAAGTGCATTTTATACTGCAGGAATTTAGGAACTCAGGAATCTTTCAGGAAATCAGGACTTTACCATCATTTCACACCGAGAAACCAGGGCCCAGTTGGTGCTCTTTGCAAAACCATGTTTTGAGCTTCTATTCCAGGTTTTTGGGAGCTTCTGGTTGGAGTTTACAAGATGGAACAAGCTTGAACTTCAATTTTTTTTTGTATATAAGGAAATGGCAACAAAAAGGTTTCAAGGCACTTTTCAGGACATTAACAAAATCATGAAACAGGACAAAGACAATTTCTTCAAAACACTCCATGACTTTAGTTGTTCTTCCAGGCAGTGATTTTTGGCATGCGAAAATGTGGCTGTTGCTCTACAGCAGGGATCCCCAACTGGCAGCCCGTGGGCCAAATGTGGCCCGTGAGTCCTATCTATCAGGCCCTCAGATGACTTCTCAAAAAAAAAAAAAAAAAAAAATCTTGTAATTAAGTCGCACTTACCTCGGGATTGCGTGGTCATAAAATGTCACGCTTGGGCTCACTTTGTTTGGGAGAATCTAAACTTTCAGAAGGTATTCATATATCTCCATTTAACTAAGAAATGGTGATTGTAAAACACCACAAATGCTACACACAGAAGTGCTGGGCCTGGTGCCAGGCCACTCTGGTTGTAAAGGGTTACGTTTAAAAATAAATAAAAATTATAGAATTGTTTTCCGTTGTTATTGGCAAATGAGAAGAAAAGATCAGGTTGGGGCCAGGGGAGTGGGAAATGATGGCGAAGGGGGTGTGGGGGGGTGGCCCTTGGCTTGGCTTGGCATGCTTGACAGGGGCGGATCTAGGGTTAGTGGGGATCCAGGGCTTTAGCCCAGTTCAAAGCTATTTTATATCTGCCAAAGCTAAATATAAATTTTGAGAAATGCTTAAGAAATGTCACAAATCATGTTACATCTTTTAAAAAGTTATATGAAGTTTAAAATCTTTTAAAACAAAAATCTTTACAATGATCTAAACAGTGGGGCTATATGGTGCGTTAAGTCTGTTCTGTCCACCAGTTCGTTCCGACCAATCCGTTCACAACACTGTGGTTCCAC
Source organism: Lucifuga dentata (assembly GCA_014773175.1). NCBI lineage: Eukaryota > Metazoa > Chordata > Actinopteri > Ophidiiformes > Bythitidae > Lucifuga > Lucifuga dentata. The sequence continues at coordinate 101,307 of VXCM01004196.1, forward strand.
CTTGGCGATGAATTTGGGTAACTCCAAAAACACTACAGAAAATTCAAAACATACTATTACAAAAAAGATTCGGGGCTTTATGGAAAACATCTGGAGCTTAAGGCCCATAGGCCCACCCCTAGCACCGCCCCTGATGCTTGACATAATTTGGCCCTTGGGGAAAACTAGTTCTACAGATATAACTGACTCTCATGTCCAGAATCTTCACGGTACTTAGGAGGGTCAGCTGAAGGAACCACATACATGTAGTTCCTACTCCGGATAGTTCTGGGTAAAATCGTTGTCAATTTAGTTCTGAACTGCACCCAGAGACAAGATTCAAGATTCAATCATGTAACTGTGACATAATTAAAGATCTTATGTGATAAGAAGTCTCCTGTAGAGAACCTAAAGGGGTCAAAAAAAAACAAACAAACTACACATCAGCAACCTGTGTGACTTGTGCTGCAGTGTTTTGTATGAATCCATGTTGTGTTTCTCTCATGCAGGACTCTTTGTTGCTCTGCACCATCTAAAGAACACATTTCATTAATTCCCTAAGTGCCGCTCGCTGCAAAAAGCGTCACGCGCCAACAAACTGACAAACTAATGAACCAACGAAAACAGCCCGACTCTCCTGAGCGGCTCGTAAATTGGAAAATTGACCATGAGCAGACTCTGGGGAAATTTCAGGATATAAGATTGCATATTTTTGGTTTCTGTGGTTCTAGAAAATCAGTTGCCAATTCATTATCTATGGAGGAGCAAAAGATTTAGGAGACTTTCTGGCTTTGGGAGACATTTTTACACGAAATAATGGTTCTGCCTTGGATGTATTAATTACTTATACATTAACTGAGAAGTACAATAAGCACAAAAGAAGACACTTGTGTTGGCATTTACCCGTTACCAATTAAAGCTGTATTTTTTTAAAAGTTATCCTGTATTAGCTCGCCTCTCCATGGTTTACAAAAGAAAGGAACTAAAAATCCCCTTTAGTGTCATACATGGCTGGAGTCAACGAGTGTTTCAGAGATAATGGACAAGTGGAACAAATGACACAACCAACACAACCTCAATGGACTCATTAATATGCATATGACCAGATCAATGGTGAATCGTGAACACCTGACTTAATGCCTCACGCTATGATAACCTTAACTGCCTGTCATTCTAACTGTTCCCAAAGGAAGACAAGTACACTCTTTCACACATCCACTCATATGGATTTCAGGACTTTATTGAGCAATAAAAAATATACACCAAGGAAAATATCATTTTCCTTTATCCCATATTGTTGTTTTTCCATCTCAAAATCGGATTTAATACTTCCAGATGAACGACCCATGATCCAAAGGGACAAAATGGAAAAAAAGAGCTGTCAGTTAGTTCAGCAGTAGAAGTTTGGGCGACTGGAACAGTTTGAAAGCATCTTTGTTTGTTTATATTGTTGAGTGTAAATTTGAAAAAAGGGATTTCAGACGGATTTGGTTTGAACAGGAGGGAATCGCACACTAGGTCATCACATCTGAATCTGCCTCTCCGTAGAGTTCTGCCAGTTTCTGGAACTCGGGTCCCCAGTCTTCCAGGTAGTTATAATCCTGCTCCGAGTGTGTGCCGGTCGAGTCTAAAGGACTGATGGATCCTGTGGGTGAACCCTGACCCTCGTAGGCGTAGGTCTGGAGGGAGTCATAGGGTGGCACGCTGGTGTCCATGTCGGCCNCCCTGACCCTCGTAGGCGTAGGTCTGGAGGGAGTCATAGGGTGGCACGCTGGTGTCCATGTCGGCCTCCACAAGTCTCTGCTTGATGAACTCGTGCACGTCCACCTCGTCCAGCTCCACCGAAGGGCTCCTCCGGTAGCTGTGGGGCAGGCCGCAGTGCTGCCTCGCCTCCGGGCGGACGTCCCGTCTGAACTTGAGCTCCTCTGCGGCGGCTGGGTTACGCAGGGCGATGATGTCAAAGGCCTCGGTGTCCTCCTCGCCTCCGCCCTCGTCGTCGTAGGTGACTACGTTCTCGCGGATGTCCTCCTCGGAGATGATGAGGGGCTCTTTCTTGCTCCGCCTCAGCGTGATGAAGAGAACCACAATGGCTGCACGAGAGGAGAGAAAAGAAGGTCACGGTAGTAATGAAATCTGAAATAGCAGGGTAAAAGTTACATTCATTTACTACAGTACAATTTTGTGGTACTTTTATTTGAATACTCCCTTTGGTCTCTGCTACATTTCTGAGGGAATTTATGTAATAATTTTTGTTGCTTTGGAGATTAACACTAACATTACTTATCTTCTGTTCTAACTTTAGCTTACTGATTTAGTCTTTTGGAATACCAACCCCAATACAAATAGGAAATAACACAAAACCTAATAGTAATAAATATCAAAAAGTAAAACTATGAAAAAGACTACTTCATAAACTGACAGAAATATGAAGGAATATGTAGGAAACCGATGTAAAATGAAATGAGCAATTGAAGCGTCGCATCATGCAGGCACAGCTGGATGCTGTTATAACGCTCAGCCAGTTTTTATGCTAATATTATTCACTGCATGAGCCTGTGTTGTTTGTTAATTCATAGCTTATGACAGATTAACATGTTGTGGTTCATAAACAGCCAACCAAATGAGATCTGAACATCAAATGATTTTATGTGCATATTTATCTGATTTTCCATCGGGGCACTAAAACTGACCGAGCGTTGAAGAATTGTAAATCAATAATACACATTAGCCGTCATTAGCATTGGCTGTGATGATTCTGAGTTGATGACAGTATAAACATTATCATCTCTGAAACTGATTTAACCTCACATCCAGCCGAAATGAGGGAAGACATAAAGCGAACGAGGGCACGATGTGTCAGCATGTAACCATCTCCCAGTTTATCCCTATGGAATGTCTTTATTTTGCATTTTTATTTCTAATCCACAGCATATTTTCACCCCTCATAAATTTAACCAGATGAAAATTTTGGAATTTGGAAATTTTCAGGTTAAAAAACAAAATCACATTCAAATGGCAGAGAATTCTTTGTCGTATTATTATTTACATGAATAGAGACAGATTTACATTTTATTTTCATTCAGGGTCTATTTTCAAATCTTTGCAATGCTAACAGAAAACACAGCACATTGATCCACTTCTGGTGAGTGAAATGGGCCGTTTTAGGTACTGTCTCTTTAAGGTTCTGCTCTCTTCTGATTGGCTAGTTGTGACATGATGAATACTGGCCAAACACTTCCCCACTAGCCTTGTGCTTGATGGGCGTGTCAGGTGTGTAGGCAGGTAAATTAAACTGACATCACAAAAAAAGCACAATATATCCCCTTTAAAAATTGTTATATGTCAAAGAATAATCAAAATATACCAAGATTTCTTTTCATTCTCACTTCTCACCTCTGATTAACATGATCAGAACAAGCCGTTATTGAGACTTCACACTGCTATGATGAGGTCAATAATGGAAAAACGCCTCAATTTAGCTCCGTCGGGTGAAATACAGCATGAAGCTGCAGTATGAGTGCCAAGAAGACGCTCGCGTGGATCTTTTCCAGCTCTTATGAAGACATAAAGCAATGTAATATTTGATGACATGCTGCAGCTTAGAACTTGCTTCTACAACTAATGAGAGTAATGCTTCTTGAGTTAATGATGGCTGCTCCACAAGATGTTAGCGCTAATATCCGTTTAATAAAATGGCAACAGAGAGGGGAGAGTATATGTGTATGTTTTTACAGCAGAGTAATATCCAAAGGAGTTCATTATGCTGCATTAACAGAGACGACCCGGTTGGATCAGTTCCTGCAGAGGCATTTAGAGCTGCATCTCGCCTCAGAATCAAATGAAATGTTAACAGAAACATGCTTCAAAGAAAGAAAAATCCAGCAGATGTAAAGTCTTTTTATATTGTGATAAAAATGTTCTCTGCGCTGTGGCGTTCCACATCAAACTGTTATATTCCTCCAAACGAGACACACCACCGGGTTAAGAGTTCATGTGTGAGACGTTATAACACACAAGGCGAGAGTTTCCTCACATATGATGCAGGAACCTTAAAGCGGTTTGACAGTGGGCGGATCTTTACTATCTGATAGGCACACAGAGAGGAAGACAAGGATGAGGAGGAAGATGCAGCTTTCCCACTCTGGTAATGATACATTTGTCTGCTGTATTTACTCAGAGGAGTTTGTGTTGTTGTGGAGACTGAATCATAATGCAGATGGAGTACAAGTCAGCTTCTTACTGAAAGGGGATATATAAGGCCATTACACACCGATAGCAATGTGAAGAACGAACGGGCGAATTTTTCAGATGCAAATTTGTCGCAGTTAGGGATGAGCGAGTAAACCATTATCTGTATCCATATTCATACTCGGATGGACAGGGCTTAGATTGTTGCTCTGGTTTTATTTATTTTTTTAAATTAACTGATGGTGAAGACAGTAGAGCACCAGGTTACAGTTGGCATGATGTACCGTCTGTCTTGATTTCAGGTGAGTGACAACGTCTAAGGCTGGATTTACACTACAAGTCTTGATGCCCAATTCCGATTTTTTTGCCTATATGCGATTTTTTTGTTCAGCGTATTTACATTTTCATTTTTAAGCGTCTCATATCTGATACTTGTATTTACACGGCTTTTACCTGTAGCAACCCGGATGCAGCTACACATGCGCACATTTCTGAGATGGATGGAACAAGGTGGAATTCAGGAGTCGGAATGGGAAGGAAATTCTGATCTGTGTATTTAGACAGCATATCTGGTCACATTAGCGGATATCCGATACATATCTGATTATTTCCACATATGCATGGCCCAAAATGGATCTGAGAATATCCGATTCCATGTCACTTCTACCATTTACATTTTCAGGAAGTGTGTCTGATACATGTCACTTATGAGCAAAAAATCAGAATCAGGTCGTATGTGCGTGTAAATCCAGCCTAACGGCAAATCAGCCTAAACTGATGCAGCTATTTCTTGTGTGAAAAATAATCAAAAAACAAAAATAGACTCGTCTTAGCTAAAGACCTTAGCATCTGTTTTTCTCTTGTAACTGGGCAGTTTCAACTAAAATGAAATGCTGTAAAAATTCAAAAATTTTATTTTGGTTTGGGACGAAGAAAACAAACTAAGTGTGAATGAAGCCTAAAACACCTTATATCTAAAGTAATTATGCATCTGTCTACATATATTTCATTGTTTAGTATATTTTGATGAAATATCCCCCCACCTAAAGTGATGAATCCACCTAAAATCATGAATTTCCTCCCCTCCGCTTGGCTCTGACACTTCCTGAGTGGGCTTCTAGAGGGTGAAAGATGCAGTCTGTCTGGGACGGTGCTTATCGGCAGACTTATTTAAAGGAGACAATTACACAATGTGTGTGAGTGTGTGTGTGAGACATAAGGTGGGTCAATCACTGCCAGCAGAACCAGGACACAAAAATGATTTTTCCTGTGAGTTGGTAGATTTTTGGCTTCTTCCTGCCTCTGCTATCGATACTTTAAGACTCCACTGTGGTCTAAGTCCAAATATAATGAAAAAGAAAAATGATACCCAGACGCTGCGTTAATGCACCTTAGTGCAGCGAGGCTCACAATGGATGAATAATCACTGTCTGTACTTCGTAATGGAACTGTAATAGACCTGTATTTTTTTTAGTAAAGTTTCTATCCACTGCGTGCGTCATATTGTAATACCATTTCAACCATAATGCTCCCTCAATGGTTTACTCAGGTCATTTCGTGTGCCAAAGCGAGGCCAGCTGAGGTCTAACTGTTGCTCAACACGCCGTTTATGGCAGCATTAATCCAGTCTACAGTTATCTATCTGCCTGCATTGCAGAGGTCTCCCCTCCATGCATTTATCCTCCACCTAGCGCCCTTTGATGCATCACTCTTTACTGAACTATAAGCAGGAACGTTATCATCAAAGAAAATATAATCTATAAAATAAATATGCATAATTCCTATGTCTTTTACTATTTTTCTCTCTTAATTTCTGGGGGTTCCTTAAAAGGGAGATTTGAATAACAAGCATGGACCAGCATGCTGCCTTTAGCTCCTGTTTAAAGGACCATGCCACCCATTTTGCAGGTTTGAGCTTAATATATTCAATTTTCGTACACATAATGTTACTGACAATCATTTCCCAAAGCATACTACTGGAAGAGTGAATTAAAAATGTTTTTCCTACCTTCCACATCGCCAACAAGATGTGTATTCAGGGTTTTTTTGTTTTAGAAGTTACATAATTTTAGTGTTTAAGCGCAATAAAAAGCGTGGAGTGAATGTATGTCTCCA
>VXCM01004197.1:0-53336 GCA_014773175.1 Lucifuga dentata
ACCTGTTTCCCGGTGACTAGCAAGCTGTTGATGAGGTGCATGAAGTCCTCCTTGAGGGTCTCCGATGTCTATTAGTTTTTTGCTGAAGTTATTTAACTGATCCAACATGCCACAGAAGACGACATATGTCTTCACCAGGAAATATAGTCTCAGGAGAAGACAGTTTTGACTGAGAAATTAATACAACTGTGCCTTCTATAATTCTCACAAGTGTAAGAAGGCAAAACACTGAATTTTAAGGTGGATCTAACAGCTGAACATTTGATTTTGAAAGATTAGGGCATTTGAAAAAATAACAGGAAAACTAAAATGTGGGTTGTATTTCATCTCCATCAACATCATCATCAATATCATATTGGATATTGGGATCAAACGTACGATTGCCGGTATGGTTCTTTAAACTTGGCATAAACTTTAACTTTTCTCAGGGGATGCTCCAAGGAAAAAAGGTTGGGAACCACTGGTCTAGTCGAATGTGAATGGATCTCAGAATTACTATGAAAATAGAATATAAGAGTAAAAGTACATATTTGAAATGTATTAATTATATAAATGGAAAGAATCTGCATTTTATGAAATAATGAATAATGATGAAGCACATGGTGCAGAATGAGTTGCAACCCTGACAAAGCGTTTCTGAAGAAGGAAAACGTTTTTGGAGAGTTGTGGAGAAAGTACTCGCCCATACTATTACAGAAGGAAATATAAGGATAAATCAGACTATAGTACAATATGTGTAGACAACCTGAATGAACAAAAACACTTTTTTTATAATGCCAGTAGACTTAGTCATCTTTTTACTAATCTGATCCATGTGTCAACTCAGAAATTTTGCAGAAATTTCCAAAGCATTAAGTTACAAAACACAAAGAACAAAAACAATGCAAGAGGGACACATCACAAGACTCCTACGTGTCTCAGAGACTGGATCATCAAATTCCAATGATTCCTTTCGTGTCCTTGCAAGGGTAAAGACAATATCTTAAGGAAAAATGAGTAAAGAGATTTTCTTTAAAAAGATTAGTAAGATTTCATTTGAGATACTGTTTGTCATATTGTAGTTGATTATTTGTCTTATTGCAGTAATCAATAGACTATCATTCATCTGGTACCAAACTGTCATATTTGAATGTAAGAAACTGCATACACAGTAGGAATCATAGCTCTGCTATTAAAGGACCATACCGTGATTGTGCATGTTTGAGTCAATATATTCAATTTTCATACATGTTACGTTATTGACAACCATTTCCCAAAGGATAAAACCGTATTTCATCTTTCCTGATATTTTGCAAAATCTCTTAATCTTTCAAAATCAAATATTCAAGCGATACAAAATCCACGTTTCGTCTGCTAATAGTTACACAGCTTTATGAAGTTATGGTTGTTTAAATTTTTCCATAAATGCAGGTCTTCTTTTGGGACTATATTCCCCACTAAACTTACATAACTTTGAAAAAAAAACCTGAATACATGTCTTGTTTGCGATGATGGGTTACCTATCCTAAGAACGTTTCAAGTATCAGTAAATTGGTTTTAATAATGTATCAGAATGAACTGAAACAATGGTGGTCTGGAAGGTAGGGGAAAAAAAAATTTAAATTCACAAAACTTTTTAATTCCAGTAGTATGCTTTGGGATATTATTGTCAACATTGCATGTATGAAAATTTAATATATTGGGCTCAAACATGCAAAATGGTCAATATAGTCCTTTAAATTATATCCAACTTCTGCATTATGCTATTTTGGGGAGTCAAGACTTTCCTGTGAAAGTGCTTGTGGATTCACAGTCTTAACTTCAACTCACTGGGCAGGACTTCCTCCCAGGCTGTGTCCAAACCCTGTCTCCCTCAGTGAGCCTGGCTAAACCTGACCCTTAATAACCTTTCATTTGTTCTGCTGTAATCTAATTGGTTAGCTTATTTAGGTGTCATATGCAACTTGGGAGAATGATCTGCATTGAAATCAAATGCTGCATCTTGAGCTGGTCGACCTGCATAACATAACACTGTATTTTAGTTTTCCTGTTGTTTTGCCAAATCCCCTAATTTTTCAAAATCAAATGTTCAGTTGATACACTCACCTTAAATTCAGTGTTTCACCTGCTGATATACATGATTGTAGAAGGCACCGGTAGTTTTAATTTTATGGTAAAAACTGTCTTTTCCTGGGACTATATTCTCTGGCAGAGACGTGTATTTTCTTCTGTGTAGATCCTTGTTGAATCTATGTTGAAATGCTAAAATGACATCTTGTTCACCGTGATGGATTACCTATCTCAGCGCATTTTTTGAGCGTACTGGAATGAACTGAAACAAAGGCAGATTGGAAGGCAGGGAAAAAAAAATTCTAAAATTTACTACTCCAGTAGTTTGTTTTAAAAAATGATTGGCAGTAATGTAGCATGCATGCGAGTAGTATTCATTGGGCTCAAACATGCAAAATCACCAGTTTGGTCCTTTAAGGCGGTTTAGCTGAGAACTGAGAATTCATATATTCATGAGTAAAAACACGAGGCTAAATCTGGTTTCTGTTTCTTGAGTTAAGGGTCAGTTAAAGGGAAAATATTTCTTCAGGTGGTCAAAAAGGATAATAGAAAGACAATGTTTGACTAAACCTGACAGGTCTACATTAAAAACAACAACAAAAACAACACACTATACTTAGACTAGGTAAAGCTGGATCAGATTAATGTGTGGAGCCTGAAAATGCTTTAACCCTGAACCTTTATTCTGAACATAACAGTGAAATCGCACTAGATCTGTCTGGTCTTAGAAATGAGAATAAAATCGCCCTTTTTTTCCCCCCCCTAACAAATTAAATAACATTTTATATCTTTATCTTTATCTAGCAGTGCATAATAATGTGCTTCCAGTGTAGCTGCATTACAGGTGTATTTCATAATTCTGCAAACTTCTATGATTATCCAGCACTCAGGTCCATTGGTCCTGTTGGACACTGGAGGGCAAATTTCTCAAATGCCAGACTCGACTACATGCCATTTGGGGGTCATTCCTAGGTTCCCAGGGTCCTATGTTCCCCAGTTGTGGATAGCACAGTAGAGCACATAATGCTGTTAGGGCTATTCTCTTAACACACACACTTAATGTGTGCTGGCAGAATATTGAACTGGGGAAGATAGGATGGGAACATATGCTCCCGTCATTTGTAATACTAGTGCAGTGCTCATTGAAAATGTGCCTGTTCGGACCATGCCAGACTTTATGGTGTGTGCCGCATCCTGCCATTAGTGTCTATGGAGCGGAGCATATGCCACCGTGCCGGGAGTGTATCCTGCCACACGGACTACTTTTTACTGACAGCTCAGTTTGAGAACCGCTCATCCAAACAACTTAAAATAAGACCAAGTTCATGATATTTTCTAGAGGAAAAGATACTGAGTACAAAAATATACACATCTCTACTGTGAGTGGTTCCTCTATTGAGAGGGTTTCTAAATACAAATACTTAGGTATTCTGGTGGATGAGAAATTTACCTTTAAATCTCACATTGAAAGTCTTGTTAGTAAATTACGGCAGAAAATTGGCCTCCTTTACAGAAGTAGGATGCTGAGTAGGAAAAGGATTATCGAGGCTGCATTTCTGTCTCTACTAGATTATGGAAATGTAATTTATAGACATGCTTCTGCTACCACTCTCAGATCTCTGGACTCAGTTTATCATTCTGCTCTTAGTTTTATCACAGGTGATAGGTATGGTATTCATCATTGCATTTTATATCAAAAGGTTGGTTGGCCCTCTCTCACAGTAAGACGTGAACAACATTGGTACCTATTTATATATAAAGCCATTATTGAAAGTTTACCGTCTTATATCATCACTGTTACACTGGTCTTCTGGTTCTTATCCTACACGTTCTAGCGATTGGCTCACGCTTCAGGTCCCTCACATTCATACTGATGTGGGTAAAACTGGTTTTAGTTACTCCTCTCCGGTCTCATGGAATAAATTACAATGCTCTCTCAAATTCAAAACTCTCATAACTGTTGGTCAGTTTAAATCAGTTGTAGCAGAACATCTGTCAGCAGTCTGTGATTGTTTTAATTGATTTGATTTTTTGTTTGTTTTTATAGTTTTTGTACTCTTGATGTCATTGTAAATGAGGGCATCCCCTCAATGGTTCTTCAGAAATAAATAGAAGTTTGATATGAAATGAAAACTTCACATGCGACACTGCACGTCCTTGGATCCTGAGAAACAGACCTGCCGAATTTCAACTTCATAAATGCTGGGTTCTAGAGATGTTGGTGCCACAGACAGAGATTTCTGTCTTTATAGATTTTTGGTAATTTACATTATGAAGCTGTGTCGAAACAATGACTTGAGAATGGGAAATGTCATTATGCTTAATCGTAAAAATTATTTATATTTCAGAAAGTCGCTTCAAAACTTCTCTTGCAGGAATGTAACATCAGCGGTGCTGAATTATCTTCACACGTGTTTTCTTCCGTTTGTTTTCAAAATCAATAAGCAGAGATTTGATTTTGTCATGATTATTGCAGATTTGATGTTAAATCTGACTTCTGTTTTAATCAGAATCGATTTATCCATACATTGATACTGTCATCAATGTATGGATACTCTAACAGTTCTTTTAAAGAGCATTTTGCAGGTAAATTTTTAAAAAATCGGGGAGGCTCAAAAAAGTTCTTTACATAAGTAAAAATATATCTGTAAAATGTACTCAAGTATTCATTCAAAAAGTATTCAAAGAGAAACAGATGGTGGGTGAAAACCTTCTATGTCAAGTTTGGTGGATTTTTGTGAAATGCTCCTATAATGTTAAATAAATTCTTTAAACCTCTTTCGATATTGTTTGAAAGTCGTTGAAGACTGTACATTTAACCTTAAGTCCCAACAAACTGTCTCCACCATATCTTACATAAGCTGACGTATTACGCTGCTCATCATGCACACACACACGCACCATTAATCATCCAAGAGGGTACATTATTTCTGCACATGTATTTTGTTCTGCAGCATGACAGTTCAAATAACGCTGGGTCTGTCTTCAAGTATCACCAGTGGTACACGTACTATAGTTTAAAAACCACTGGAGATACAAGAAAGAAAATGAATCCAGGAAAGAAGGAAATAAGATTTTATTAACTCTATAACCCTCACTTCCCAATTTCATCACTCCCTTTTCCCTCCCCGACGACCATGGCAAAACTTTTCTTTCTTTCTTTCTTTCTTTCTTTCTTTCTTTCTTTCTTTCTTTCTTTTCAATATTCATTCCGAGAAGTTCCTCATTCTTTGTCCTGCACAGAAATAAACGACGCCTACAAATACGTCACGCATGGGATCCGATTATTTATGGAGTCGCAGTGGCCTTGATGGGACACACCTGCTCACACACCCGCACACACACTCTAAAGGAAGACTGCAACCAACTTCACGCACGGAGGGACAAGTCTTTGTCACAGACAGTAAGAGCTATAATTAATTCTCAAAGTTTTATGACTATATATCTATGTATAATGTGCAGCTTAGAAGTTCGTGCATGATTTCATGTGCATGATTTCTACACATGTATTTTGTTCTGCAGCATGACAGTTTGCGTGCATATTTTATTCTGCAGCATGTCAATTTGCAAAAGTTTACACCATGATATAAACTTGGTATACGTTCATGCTGGACTTGTATTTACACAAGTCCTGCATGAACGTAAAAATCTCAGCGCAATAGCATCTAAACAAAGGAGGACTCTGGACTGGTGATTCACTGAATGCTTCATTTTTTAGAACTACTCTACGGTCTTATGAGCAACATCAATCATAACAACATAGAGAAATAACTGCAGACTTTAAATGCATTTTAATAGGCTCACCTTAATTAGCGTTTACACCTGATAGCCATTAATAAATGCCAATTTATACTTTCCGCGTACTCGAGTCCGCGGACATCCGCGTACCTCCAACTTTTTGTGAGCGCGCGCACTTGTCCGCGTCTATCCGGCCGACTGCGCATGCTCCAGAACAAACCAGCCACTGCGCTTGAATAGAGGTGATGAGGAGATCCGTCCTGCCTGTATTTGTATAATTTATGGCGTTATTTTCCGGCCAGAATCTTATATCAGTTTGAGAGCATGATTATAACGCCATAATAACTGTATAATTAGCCAAACATTGGGACGAGAGGACATTTTGTGCAGGAATAAGTGGAAGTACAAGACCGATTTGTAAAGCAATTAAAGCAGGCAGGGAATGTTTCAAAGTTTTATTTGTCAGTGCAGCCATACAAGTACAACAGCAGTGAAATGCTTCTGGTATGTTCCACAACTGTGCTTCTTAATACAAGGAAAATAGATATGACAAAAAATAAGGATAAGGCAACAGGAGCAAACTGAGAATTAGAAGTGTGTAGAATGTAGTCTATTTACAACCAAAACCAGCAGGAGAATGTATGTACATGAGTACTGATAAATATGTGCAAAAGATAATACTGTACATAGTAGCTTCAAATGACTGACCGTGTGTGTATGCATGTGGTGAGTGTGTGTAAGTGCAAGAGAGAGAGAGAGAGAGATGTGTGAGAAGTAGAGAGGAGTCCCCTGCTTAAAAAAAAAACCAGCATAGACCAGCATGACTTTCATGCTGGTCTATGCTGGTTTTTCCAGCAGGATCTGCTAGAGAAGGGGAAGGGTAGAGGTGTGTAGATGGTCCATCATGTGTTGCTGTTGAGGATCTTATTGTCTGAGGATAAAAAGTCCTCCTGAGTCTCTCAGTCCTCGTCTTGTGGCTGCAGAGGCACTTCCTGACCTTAGCAGCCTGAACAGTTTGGTCCGGGGTGGGTGGAGTCTTTTTNTTTTTTTTTTTTTTTTTTTTTTTTTTTTGATGCTGAGAGGTCATGCACTTTCTGGAATAAATGTCCTGCAGGGCTGGAAGGGAAGACCTGAATGTGTGTGTTCCTCCGACTAATTCCCTCCCAAGTGATTCTCTGGTTACATCAAACATTAAGCAAACATTAAACTGGCATGTGTGGAATCTCCAAGCAGACACCAAAACGGAGTGTAAACAGAACCGCGTCCGAGGCCTAGCCTATAGCGGACCCTCGCGGCTTTCCGTACATGTAAAGTACCGGTATAAGCAAGGATTTTAGGTTAACATTTAAACTTCAGAGCAAGACAATGGCTCCCAAAGTACGTGAGAAAATAAAAATCAAACACCTTTAAAACATGTGTTCAAAGTAAACACACCTTGTTTCTTAAACAGGGGCTTAGTAAAATACACCACCTTAACCAAGGTCGTAATTATATATTGGGGAGGACACTCTACCCCCAATAGTCCAATATGCTCAAAATGCCCCCCCCCCCAAATATATATTGATATATAAAAAATATATATATATAAATAAAAAACTTTTGCTGTGCTACAACAGGAAAACGTCGCACCATCCAAAATAATCATTGGCAAATATAATAATAACTAAACTTAACAAACTACTGTAAGACTAGATTTATTTTTTTGTGAATCTGAGTTTGTTTTATTTTTCTTTGAATTTATATACAAAAGGAATATATGTTATTTAGATGTTTGTGTTGCATTTATGAAGGGACTAGGTATTTGCCCATGAAGACGGTTGTTTGAGAGTGATGGGTTGGCGGAGTGATTTTTAGAGAGAGAGAGAGGGAGAGTAACTGGGGGAGCGGAACGGAAGATTGTGAGGTAGAAGCGACGGGCTGAGAAAAATAATAAAAAAATAACTAAAACAGGAGAAGTCGTCCCTGTGCTGTACTTGACACACAACCTGAAGAGTAAGTGACTGAGAGGAATATCTCAGTATTACATTACCATTATTGTTACTACTGGTTCTAGTATTATGGTGGTTTATTTATGTTATGCTGTGAATTCTTCACGTTCAGAGACATTTATGTTGTAATATTAAGTTGTAGTATGACTGCTTAGTACTAATATTACAACTTAATAGTACATTAATAATTATATACTGTATTAATATATTAATATTGAGTTATTGTGCTACATGAAACTTATGTAGCACAAGATAGATATGCTGGAATTGGTCTCCCCCAATGTTGACACAATGGTTATGGCCTTGATCTTAACACAAATTTAATAACCACAAGCGTTAGTTAGCTCTATCAACTGCAGACTACATTCCTTTCAAACAAGCCTTTTCCATTGTGACAGGAAGTCACAATGGAAAATAAAAGCAGGTCAGTTCTGCTTCCAGTCTGAATTAAATGGTCAGGCTCAGTCCATTATTGTGGATGGAAGGTTTAAACACACTCCTGAACTGTTAAGTTACTAAAACAGAGCATCACCTTTGAAAATAATTCACTGTCTGTCTCATTATTATTACTGTGTTTATAGTATTTGTGACTTTTTTTTTTTTTAAACGTAAACAGGTTTTATTTGTAGAATGTACTTACATATATTAGTGAAAGTGGAGAGAAGTTTAATACTGTACCTTTTAGAAAAGGCCCCGCTCCAGGACACATTCACCGGCTTGTTCTTTCAATGCTCCTTTTTATATCCTTTTTTTAATTATATACCTACAAGTTCCAGCAGATTTTTCTGACTTCTGAAAGGTTTATTTTCTCTCTTGTCATCTCAGACAGCTGAGCAGACAACATGCAACACTCTACCAAAGTAGGATTCTGTCTGAAGACCAAGGAGGGCAAATATGTGTTGGTGAGGAAAACCACCAGACTGGAGCTGCACGCCGTAGACCAATCAAACAAGCCGAAAAGTAAAATATCAACTAAAAAACCCCCAGAAAATCTTAAGTCAGCTTCCTTCATTAATGGTTTTAATCAAACTTAAAATCTCTGTTTTGAATGTCAAGCACTGCTTGGGAATGGTGACTGTAGGCAGCTCAGATACATGTTATTGTGATAGATTTCAACCATGACTTATTCCACTTTCACAGTGTTAAAGGCACAGATCATGCTTTTTGTTACTTTCTCTTAACTTGATGTAATTTAGTTGAGTGAATGCAGTGTTGCCAAAGTTGCAAAACTTGAGGTTGACAGAAAGAAATGCATCCAGTTTGACAAACCTGTAGATCCTCATCTGCCTTGAAAGAATAAATTTTAATTAGTCCTTTACTTCTGTAACATGTTTACATCAACATGTTACACATTAAAATTTATCTCCTACACATCTGGTTACACCCACATAACACCAAGCTACCATGTTTCGCAGTTCATGCTGTCACCTTATTTCTGACGCAGCTGGCCAATCAGAATAGAGCGGGCTTTTTGAAGTTGGACTTAAAGAGACCGTGCCTCGGTCCGTTTCGAAATGGGCCTAGGCACGGTCTCTTTAAGTCCTTCTTCCCCCGTTGCACACTGAATGTGCAACAGCGATGCTGTAGCAAGGGAGAGTAGAAGATCAGTGTGTATTATGCATATTAAAGCATTGCATGTACTAATCCAGACAAAAAATAAATCTGGTGACTTTCTTTTGTCTTTTTGCAGTGATTGTGCATATCTGGAGACAAGAAGGTCAAATTGAGCAAATGGCTTTCTGTTTCCTGTACAATAATGGTCATTATTTCCCAAAGGTTGATGGAAATAACCTGCAGGTAAATATCAGCCATTAAGACAGTAAGTATATGTGGTCTTTTTTCTTTTCTTTTTTTTTCCTTTTTTTTTGTTTTTTTTTAGATCTAGCAATGTCCAGATTATTATAAAGTCAAATAAATAAAGTTTTATCAGGATTGTTTCTCCAATTATTTAATTCTGGACTCTGTGAGTCTAAATGTTTCTCTAAATCAGCAGATTTATTGTTTTGTTTTTTTTTGTTTTGTTTTGTTTTTTGTCATCTGAAGGCATTTGCACCAATCCATTAACATACTACTCTTTTGGATTACAATTTAAGTAACTCAGTAAGATACATAAGCTTACCAACTTCCAAATTTTCAAGACAAACACACTTTAGCATAATGAGAATATTCTACAATATTCCGTCTTGTTCACAGGTAGAGAAGTTTGACACCCTTGAGAACCTGTTAGACAATTTGACAGACCACCATCGATTTGCAAAGAATAATGTTGGCAGTGATGAATACTACACCCTCCGGTCTGTGGTGTCTGGACAACACATCTGCATGAACCGTCCTTCTAACCGTCTCAGCCTCACCACAAACGTAGACCAGTCAGCTCATTTCTGGGTGACAAACGACAATGACTGATAGAACAGCTGCAATATCTGTCACCGTGAAGCCTAAACTGTGAATATTCTGCCACTCATGTTATTTTATACTCATGCCTTATAATTTTTTCTGTTTTATACTTTTTCATACTTTTTTCATACTTTTATTTACATACTGTTTAATATTTTTTCTGTTTCATACACCATGAACTTTGATGTTTACCTGTTGTTGTTATTGTTGTTTTAACTTGTCTAATCCTGTTAATGAGTTTACTTCTCAAATTGTCTGTAGATGGGCAGAAATAGAGGATTATTTAGTAGATTTAACCCCACCATATATTGTGAAAAGTATAACGAGTTGTGTTGAAAAGTCTCCCCACAACTCTCTGTATATTTTCCCACATGAATATTTTTGTACTAACTCAATGTAACATTGTAACTTGACAATAAAATAAAATAAACTCGATGCATACTTTTTATGAACTAGGTGTATATCCATTTATATATTCTATATCCATTTAGTATGGAAGCTCATTCCTGCCAAAAGAATAAAAATTGAAAAAAGTTAGCAATAATAAAAGTAGAAATTCTTTCAGTAATCTGGATTTAGTCCAAATTTTGATTCAGTATTTCAAAATTTTAACCTCATCAAACTTTTGACTTACTGTACTGTAGAAGTGTAGTATCATGTTGAGTAAGTCAAAATATGCATTCAGTATCTGTTAATTGTGGCTAATTTTGTCAAAAAGTTGACATAGTATGTCAAAACTTGAACCTATATCATAATTCAGATTTAGGGAGTTACCTCATTCAGATTTTCTTGGAAAATTCCTTTGTTTTGTTCCTCATTTCATTGTTCCTCATTTTCATTTCTTTTTATGTTTTCCAGGTAAGACTACTTTCATAATTATTATTTTCAACCTAAGGGTGTCAAAATACTTGTAAGAGCAGTCATATGGTAGGAAGGGTTATTTTTAGATATATGGGTGGGATTGTGGTTAGATTACGACGAAGGAAGGAAGTGCAGTCTCACAGTGCACTACTTTTTTATTTGCTTTATGTACTGTATGAGCAGATCATTTTTAACTTTTTGGTAAAATGTGACATACAAACAGAAACAGAGACTTATATCACAGCAAAGGACTTTTCTAGTTATATGCCTTCTTTTTTGAAAATGCACAAATGTCTTTCTGTTATTGTGTATGTTCAACCTCTGCAATGCTAAGGAGACTATTTTTTGCAGGCCTCTCTGCTAACACAACTGATGTCGTAGTTGTAAATGAGGAGTCCAGGAATGTATTTGTCCTAGAGGTTGACTACACCTCTGACTATGGCCTTGAGGGAGCATTTACGATTGAGATCTTTGTGCACCAGCCTCTGGAATTCCATCTCAGAGCTTGGCTACAGATGCAGATTTGGCAAGCTGGGACGTGCATAGACTCATGTATTCACCTTCAGCTGCCGTTCCCAGTTGTTATATATGGCGAAGATGCAACTATTCATACCCGTGATGAAATGAACATCTGTGATCTGTCTTTATATGTTTACATCATATGTTTATATGTTCCAAAGCAAATATGAATAACATGCTGCCTCCACCTTGATACGAAATGCTGCTCATTTTTCTGATATTTCCAACATGAATTGTTATAAGGGACCATTGTGCCAAATTAATTAACCTAGACAAAGACTAAATATGTCAACTTGATCATGCACATCTGGAGAAAAGAAGGTAAAACTGTGCAAATAGCTTTCTGTTAATCTATTAATCATTTCTGAAAGATTGATCTGTAGATAAATATTGACCATTATACAACAGTTAATTCTGACCAAGTATTTTGATTGGTCAAGAGTCATTCCAGGAGTGCTGATATAGAGTATAACAGCACTTGGACTTTTAACTACATATCACTCTGCTTTANCAGGAGTGCTGATATAGAGTATAACAGCACTTGGACTTTTAACTACATATCACTCTGCTTTACAGGTGTTCTAATAACTGTTAATTACGTGAACTGGAGGCCATCCATGGAGAACAGGAAACGACGGAGTTCTGTCTGATCAAGCTGTTAACTCACTGGAATCAGAGATTAGAACCCTGCACAGGCTTCAATTTTAGGCTGTACCCAGCCTGGCCTTACACAGTTCTGTATGAACTGAAGTCCTAGACTTAATGAAATTCTCAGCCCCAGCCTGACCTGTGGCCTGGGCTGGGGCTTTTTTTTTTTTTTTTNTTTTTTTTTTTTTTTCCGTCAGAACCATAAGTTCGACTCTTTTAAAAGTAAAAATAGCGGCTGTCAGCTGCTGCTGCAGTGTTCAGAAAACAGCGATGGCTGCAGTTTCCGAGCACCAACACGTAAGCGCAGCATCAGGAGGTGTGTTATGACTGAGAGAGAGAAGGGCAAAAAAAAAAAAAAGGANAAAAAAAAAAAAAAGGTCCTGGCCCGAGCCTGTGCAGGGCTCTATCACACACCACCAGAGCAACTGTCAACAGACTCTTATTTCAATGGTTGCACAATAAATGGAAACACACAGACATGATTATACAAAGTAGTAATGTGTATACAAAGTAGTAATGTATACACACAGTAGCCAGCAAGCTAGTGTGCAGGAAAATGTTTGTGTTGCTTAGCAACAGTCCAGTTGCAGAACTATTTGTGTTGGCGGAGCCAAATAAATAATTATATAAACAAACAAATCATAATCTGTTGTGGCTGTGATTATGTGACGTGCCTACGACCGAATCACAGCCTTGCTGATATTCAGCACAACAGCACTCCCTCTCGTGTGATATTGCTTAATAAACACATACAGGCATGGTATATTCTGTTTCCTTTAAGGCTGCTTACTGAAATAGTAAAACTGTGTGAATGAACCACACCTTCATCAACCACACCTTCCTGCTGACTGGAACCTATAAGGCTGTTTGCAGTGAGATTCTTTAAGCACTGCTCATTAGATTATTAAGGATCACACGTGCATAGCAGTGTGCATCAGCAGAAATTCAGTGGAACTCCACACCTTGACCTGCAGATCCACCCATACTTTCACTCTCTCAAGATAAGAGTTGAGATAGATTGTAAAGTGAATTGTGGTAAGACACAGCCAGTGAAACACAATGCTCATAACCCTGACTTGACATATCTTGAGGTTTTCCTTATCTGTGTCATGCATGTTCCTCATATTTCCTTGGCATTTCCTAATGTCACATATTTCAAGTCCCTTCTTTCTTCCTTCCTTTCTTTCTTTCTTAAGCTAAAATTATGTTTGCAAAATGAGAAGGCCTGCCATGTCAAATGAAAATCCATGGTGGATGAAATATACAACATACCTCACTACAGTAATAGTGAAAAACAATACTCCATTACAAGTAAAATACCAGAACTCAGACCTGAAGTTGCATTTTCTTAAGAAAAAGAAAGCAACAGTTATCAGTAAAACGTAGTGAAGAATGTAAATGTGGAAGGATTGATTTCTCGTCATCAAGATTTTAACTTACAGCTTAATCTGACAAAGTTGTACGCAGAGAGGGGTTCTGCTGCATCCATTGTACCTTGGAACTCAAAATTATATTATTAATTTATTAATTTATTTATTGTTTATTTAAGAGGAACAAATACATACAACATTGCCACAGACAAATGTGGAAAATGCCTTGTATTATAAGACGTCTAGCTCAAACTAATTTGCAGTCCTTGTCCCTGGTCAGGTTATTAAATACAATAATGCAATTTATACAACAAATGACCACCATGTGTTTGAGCAAAACAAAGCAGGAGACTATATGGAGAGTTTTGTTTTGTTTGCATTGTTGATTTTTCAATGCTAGTTTCAGGAAACCTTATTAAATCATTTTCACTTTAAGTATTAGCAGTTTTTTTTTTTTTTTTTTANTTTTTTTTTTTTTTTTTTAATTTCATACTTGAAAATGTGACGACATTACATCATGATCTGCATGATTCTAGTCAGGGATTTGTGTGTGCGTGTGTGCGCACACCTTTCTGCATCTTTTTACTTATCCTTTAACAGCTACACTACATACATGTATGGGGTAAATATACTTTTTACTCTACTACATGGATCTGTGGCAGTCTGTATAGTACTATTCACATGAATATCATAATTTTTCCATCCCAGCGGCAATACAAGACAACTGCCATCAATCCCTCAAGTTGCACAAGCAACTTGAGGGATTGATGGCAACTTGACCATGAAGCAATTAGACAGTTCAGCTTGTGTTAGGTCTTCCAGTAAATCCTTTGGTCTGTTTTCAATATCTTGGAACAAGCTGCTAAGGGATTATTATAATCAGTTGTGCTCGTCTGCACTAGATACAATTGCTCTTTTTGAAACTCAGACAAAAAGTACTATTAAACACGGACGGAACTAGACGCAGACCTATAGGACTTAAGCTCCAGATGTTTTCCATAAAGCCCTGAATTGTAATAGTGTGTTTTGAATTTTCTGCAGCATTTTTTGCAGTTACCCAAATTCATTGCCAAGGTGGAACCACAGTGTTGTGAACGAATTGGTAGGACCGAATTGGTGGATGGAACGGACATAATGCACCATATAGCTTCACTGTTTAGATGATTGTAAAGATTTTCGTTTTAACAGATTTTAAACTTCATATAACTTTTTAAAAGATGTAACATGATTTGTTACATTTGTTAAGCATTTCTCAAAATTTATATTTAGCTTTGGTAGATATAATAGCTATATATAATAGCTAAAATCTGGGCTAAGTCCTGGATCTCCACTAACCCTAGATCTGCCCCACTGTTAAAGCAACTCCATGGATGAACGAGGAGATGCGTAGCCTCAGAGGAGCATGCTGGAGAACGGAACGTAAATAGAAGTCCACTAAACTCCAGGTTTACTACTATATGCACACATGAAAGACTCATAGGCCAGGTACGGTATAATCAAAAAAGTAAAACAGGCACGAGATCTATATTTTTCTGAGCTAATCTCCACAAATCAGGAAAACTTTACATTCTTACTTAACACAATCGACCGGCTTGTCAATCCTCCCATCCTAACTGCATCTGCATCATCAACAACCAACTGTGAGAACATTTTCTCATTCTTTGTCAACAAAATAGGGCCACATCAGAGCCAATATCAGGTGTCTAAGCTTAGCTGGCCTTCCTAGCCCCACCCCAATTTATTAAATTACTTCAGGCTAATCTCCTCGGTGACTCTCAGCAAAATTGTGTCAAACATGAAACCCTCATCTAGTCCTCTTGAGGTCGTCTCCATAAAATTTTTAAGAGAAGTTTTGGGGGCGATATGGGTGCTGCAGTAAGAGCCTGACAAAAGCTGCTATTTGTGATTCTTGTTGAGTCAAATTCAGAATCCATCCTGGTGTTGTCTGATCTATCTTTCATCACAACTTATGTCACTTTTCCATTTAATGGCAGCAGATTTTCCAGCTGATCGTGTTTGACATCATGTGACAACGTGTCATGGATGAGTGAAAAGCTGGAGCCACTCCTTTTTGCTGTGATGTTGTAAACACATTTAGGAACTTGGTTTGCCATTCTTTGCACAATAACTGTTTAGGATGTCGCAACTCCTGAACACACTGCGGTGGCACTAGGTGGCGCTATAGCAACATTAAAAATTCAACTGGCCATAACTCGGTAGTCTGTCTCGCGAACATACTGAAACAAACACATGGTAATATGACATTTTCTTTTTCTGCCACTCAACAAAACATAATTATCTTATTATCATACTTCCCAGCATGCATTGCATTTGGTTACTGTAACTCTCCATATGCTTTTCTTTTTTCTAGTTTGACCAAAGTTGCATGATCCTGATTTGTGTCTTCACATACATGTACAAGTCATTCTTTACTCTGATTTTTTTAAATGGAAAGAATGCTTATCTTGATGAAAATTGAATCAATTTTGGTTTAAGCCTTAAAATTCTCTATCCTAAATAGTCAAATATCCTTTATATCTGAGCATATTTTTTTCTTTCAGCTCCTTGTCTTTGTTTACAGCAGTGGATAGTTCACATTACTGGTCCTCAAATACCATAACACAGCATATTTTCCATCTCTTCCTGCTATACCAGCACCTGATTAGCTAAAGAAATCAATAAGAAAACTACAGCTTATTCAGAATGCTGCTGCAATACTTCAGCATTAATTCTTAATACTAAGAAAAGTGATCATATCACTCCACTACTTGCCTCCCTGCACTGGTTACCTGTGTCATTTAGAATTGATATTAAAGTCCTTTTACTTGTTTATAAAGCCTTAAATGAACTTGCTCCTTTATATATCAAAGCCTTTCGTTTTATACTCCAGTCAGGGCACTACGGTCTTCAACTGCTTTTCTCTTAGATGTTCCACATGTTCTACAAAAGAAAACTGGTGAGGCTGCTTTTTGTTTCTATACCCCCAAACTCTGGAACACCCAGACACTGCACATTAGAACTGCAGTCTCGATTCCAATTTTTAAAAAGAAGTTGAAGACCTATCTTTTTAATCTTGCTTTTAAATTGGAGCAATTGGCTTTACACTGTTTATGCATTCTACACATTAAATTTTATATGTTTACATTTTTATTGTGGTTCTCTCACTGCTTTTATTTTGTATATATGAATGTATGTATGGATGTGTACATGCATGTGTATGTATGTATGTATATATGTGTAAATGTGTATGTATGTATGTATGTATGTATCTGTATATGCACATGTATTTTAAATTATCTCTTTGATCTAATGTTTATTGTTGTGTTAACTAGTTCTGTATATATTCTTATTATATACTTTTGCACTCTTATTGACCTTTGCTTTTACTATGCTTTGTCTGATTATTAGACTCTTCATGTCTTTGAGCACTTTGAGCTGCATTTCTGTATGAAAGATGTGATACAAGTAAAGGTTATTATTATTATTATTATTATTATTATTATTATTATTATACAGCAGGTTTGTTCACTTGATATCAGGAGTTGGTGTCTCTCAGATCAGGATTAAACACACTTAATTTATATAAACCCTACATTTAACCCTATATCCTCCTGAGAGGAGAATATGTATCCTGGGAAAATACAGGATAACAGGACTTTTTCTGCCAGTGTTTCATCTGTCATCTCTGCTGTGCTGCTCTGGGCCAAAACCATCAAGAAAGCAGGAAAACCTTTTTATTTTCAACTTCATTTATTTGGTTTTTGAACAATAAGAATTTACAATAATATGAATTTAGCAGTAACACATTGCCATATAACCAAATAAACTAGGAAAACCTCTTAAACACATAAACTCAATACCTCGAACATGTTTAGATTTTTCAGACATAGTTCGTATATTTTATATGCCACATTTTTTTCAGTTATATATGATGATCAGGAATCATATTCCACACAGAAACGCATCGCATTTGACACATTTCACAAATGTTTTTCCTGCTGCAGCATGTTTCAGTATCTTGATGACATGGCTTCTTTTGCTTGGGGGAGCTTCTTCTTCTTCATCATCAGCACTCCTCACATTACTTTGCCATCTTCAGCAGAATGTGCCAGGACAAGCATTTCCTCCACCAAGTGCTGCTTGAAATCGATTTAATGGACGATTTTTTTTTCTTCCAGAAGCTCAACTCTCTGACCTGTACTCACATGCATAGGTGTCATTTACACTGGGGATGCTTGGGGACATGTCCCCACCACTTTTTGAAACGGCTAATTTTGTCCCCATCACTTTTTAAAAGCAAAATTTGTTAAAAATGTTCTGAAAAACAGCTTGAACCAAGAAATGTTAACTAACAAAATACAACATTTTGAGAAAGGTTAATTCGCACAATAAGAATACATACAATGCAATGTAAATATAGAAGAAACAAATGTGCTTTGTCCAAAAAAAGTAAAGTAAGATTAAAAAAAAAAAAGAAAAGGATTTGATGTGATGCACATGGATGACTGTTACTTGTGCGGTCGACGTTGTTGTGTGTTTTATGCTGAGTATTTTCATATTTTCGACTCTAGTAGCCTAGGCTACGCCCTTTTGATGCGCTGTTATGCATGTTTTTCCTGCCATAATTATCTACTCAGACCTCATACCAATCTCCCGTTACATTGCCTAAACTCGCATATGTTGAGGACCATTTAAAAAATGTTTTTTCATCTGAGCCCTTATGTTCCCACCACTTTTCAACATAAAGTGACACCCTTGCTCACACAGTCACACATATCCAGTCCTCCTTTGTTGTTGCTGTATTCACACAGAACGTCAGGTCTGACTTGTCTCTGCCTGACCACCTCATGCAGCTCTTCTGTCTCCCATCTCAGAGCCTGTGGAAGGCCATCATGAGTTATTTGAGTTGTGTGAGTGTGACTTTTTGATGAAAAATGAGAACATTTAATGTTTTCTCAACAGATAATCATTGTTATATGCCTGTGTTGGCAAAAACAAATCAGGTGTAAACAGCCCTTTAACAGCGTAAGAAAACTAAATGAGATTTAGCTGTAATTAGACTTTGTGTTAAAGTATGTGAAGACAACGGTGATGATGCTTGTATTTGCAACAAATTAAACTTCATTATTATTTTTATGAATATAGACAATGAGGGTTGCAAGACATTTTGGGCCCTGAAAAAAAAAAAAAAAAAAAANAAAAAAAAAAAAAAAAAAAAGCAAAGCTCTCTGCTGCCGAGCTGTGGTTTTATGTGGTATTACCATTCTGGATGTTAGTGTTGTATTGAGAAATGTAATTTGGTTTCAACATCGCAACACTGTTAGCGTTGTTTGCAATGATGGAAGGAAATTAATTTCATTCTCATCTGCATTCAGATTATTCCTTCACTCCAAAGTAAACAAGTATTAGCTGTGAAATGCATTCAAGGATGTTGTAAGATGTTTTCTTTCTTCTGTCTTTATAATTTCCTTTCTTCCCTTTTTCCTTCCATCTTTCTGCACTTCCTTTCTTGCCTCTGCCTTCCTCTTTCTTCCTTCTTTCTTAGTTCCCACATTTCTTCTTCTTCTTCTTCTTCTTCTTCTTCTCTAAAAGAATGAAATCCCAGAGATACAAGATTTTTCCCTGACAGTGAAACTACTCCATAAAATAAAATAAATAAAATGTATACTTGGATGCATTTTATTGCCAGTACATATTCAAGTTAACTAAAGTCAAAAGTGAAGAAATATTAGTCGTAAAATTTATTCAGTTATCCAAAGTAAAACTACTTATCAAGATGAGGAGATTTTTAGCTTTGCAGTCAGATGTATACAGTGCATGCATCCAATTTTGGGGATTTTCATGCTTTTGGATAGTTGAAGGAAGGAACAAAGAAAGAAAGGAATAAAAAAAGAGGACAGATGGACAAAAGGAGAAAGGAAATGAATAAGAAAAATGGAAGTAAAAAATAGAAAGAAAGAAAGATGATAATAATGTCAATACCATCTTGGTTTCTTTTTGTAAAACGTGAATCTTCAAAGTAAGTAGTTGCTACAGCCACTTAAAATTTTGACTGCACCACTTTTACTTGCAATTGAGTATTTTTACATGGAGGTATTGCTGGTTTTGCTTTGGTAAAGGATGTGAGTACTTCTTCCACACTAACTGTTAGTACAAAAACTCAGATACATAAACCAGTCAGTCAGTTTCAGACACATATTATCCATTACTGAGTGAGTATAAAGTGCAGTATCTTTGATACTTGCACATTTTTGTGATAATACTGCTTAGATTTCAACCTGTAACAGAGTTTTTCCATTATGTTTACTTTAATAAAGGATATGAGTACCACCACTGGAAGGACACACACCTCTCCCACCAACATACATGACAGTACTGTGTTCATATGTCTCTATATATATTCTCTTGTACCTCTAATAGTTCCGTTTGTGTCATGTCACTTGTACTGAGAGAGAGAGAGAGAGAGAGAGAGAGCTTATTGTTGTGTCAGCTCTCAGCAGTCCAGTGGAATGGATCTGATCATTTTCTCCGTTCGTGCGTGGGATTAGGATGACGCTTGTGTGTCATGCGTGTAGAAAATGTGGAGTTTGCCTGAGTGTGCAGCAGCAGCAGACAGAACATTCCTCACACATGGCAACACGGGCTAAAAATAGCTGCAAAGCCCCTCATTCACAGCTGGAGGATTTGTACTCACAGGCCAGGGATCCCTGCTCTGATCCACATCCTCACACTGTCCTCTCCATCATCATCATCATCATCATCATCCTCACCTTCATCACTTGCCTTCATATCATGTGAAACAATAACGTGACAGACAAGACAAGCAGAAGAAGCAAAACTACTTAGTTGCTAAGTAGTTTTGCTCACTGTACTTGGAGTTTTTGATGTACTTTTATTTCCATTTTAGGAATCTGGTTTTCCTCCACTTCTGTTTCCCTTCCTTCCTTCTTACCTTCCTTCCTTCCTTCCTTCCTTCCTTCCTTCCTGCCTGCCTGCCTGCCTGCCTGCCTGCCTGCCTACCTGCCTTCCAAATTTCTTTCCCCCTTCCTCATCTGATCTAAAAACTTGAAATTCCCAGTTCTGGAGATATGAGATTTACCGAACAGTGAAACTAAACTTTTCTCTTCATGTTGAGTACTTTTGATATTGAGCAATTTCACTGTCAATTTTGATTTACATTTAAAGCGCTTAATGCAAAATGCAGTTTTACTTGTGGTATTTAGCTGTTAAGTAAAAGATTTGAATACTTCTTCAGTCATTTTCCTTGTTTTGTACTTTGCAGCCTGTTGTTAATGGATTTAATTTACTGATTTGGAAACCCAGCAGGAGTTCCCAGCAGGGGAAAGTGAGAGTGTAATTCGCTGTCATGCTCACTCTCCTGCTCACAGACGATGAGTACTTCCCAGCTTGCAGAATTGCTTAAAGTATTTCCTGCTTTTGATTAACGCCCTTTGTCCTGCTGGATTTCTACTCTGTTTTTTTTTCCCCCTCAAAATTAATCAAATTCATCTTTACTTATACTATTTGTTCACAAGAAACTTTGTTTATATCAGCAAGTAAAATATAATAACCATGCATAAAAAACAGACAAGTATATACAGTAAGTTTAATGAATCTCTAGTTTCAGCAATGAGTTTGTTATAAACAAAGACAATTCAATACAGCACCTATAGAAATAATTCCATCAAGTCATTATACATTAGGTTCTTTTGAAGTACTTGGAATCAAAATAATCATTGAATGTAACCATTTAACTGTTTACTTGAAGAAACACTGGAGGATAAGAAAGAAAGCTCTCTATATTTTCTTTTCCCCTGTATTCCCCAGTGGGCGGCATGGTGGCACAGTGGTTAGTGCTGTTGCCTCACAGTAAGAAGGTCCTGGGTTCAATTCCCTCATATTCCCTTTCTGTGTGGAGTTTGCATGTTGTCCGCGTGGGTTCCCTCCAGGTACTCTGGCTTCCTCCAAAGACATGCAGGTCAGGTGAATTGGGAACTCTAAATTACCCGTAGGTGTGAATGAGAGTGTGAATGTGTTTGTCTGTTTCTGTGTGTCAGCCCTGCGATAGACTGGTGATCTGTCCAGGGTGTATCCCGCCTCTCACCCTATGACCGCTGGGATAGGCTCCAGCTCCCCCGTGACCCTCAACAGGACAAACGAGGTTAGAAAATGGATGGATGGATGTATTCCCCAGTATTTTTTATACATTCACACACATTTCATGTGGACATCTTATGCTTTTGTTATCTCATTTATTATAGTGTAATATAAGAAGTATGTGTTGAGCATTGTCAAAGTGTCAAAACATAAGGCTGATGTTTATAAAAATGTCTCCAAAAAGCCAAGCCCACATGTCCAGACCTGCCCTGAAAGCTTTTGCCTTTGGTTAGACTTTTACTTCAGTAACATGTTGATGTCAACATGTAACAAACTTGGTTAGACACACTCATGCAGGATGAGCGAGCGAGTGTCCGCCATGCCGCAGCTGGCCAATCAGAATAGAGTGGGAATTTCTGGAGGGGAGCCTCAAAGAGACCGTACTTAAAATAACCTATTTTCACTCAGTATGCATAGTGGTGCTACTGGAATAAGAGAAAGTAGAAATTGATCTGTTTTTTTGCACTTTAAAGCACTGCAAAGTTTCAAAATAGACCCCTAAATCAAAATAAGAAAATGGAAATATATCCTCTTGAAATTATGACATTCTTTTACCATTTACAATATATAATGCAAATCTTGAAAATTTAATGTAAAATCCTGCCTTTTGACTTTAAATGTGTCATTTGATGTCTTTTCATTCAACTTTTAACAGTGTTTTGTAATTAGATATGGGGCTATCCAAACAGTTTGACATGTATGAAAATAAAAATAAACTCTATAAGAACAGTCTCACATTACTTTTTTTTTTTTTTAATGNTTTTTTTTTTTTTTAATGAATACAGCTTTGGCTAATTGATACTGAACTGAAACACATTTTGAAAAAGAAAAATAATTTTGCTAAAATCAAAACTCGGTTGCAGAATTGAGCTGAGGCGATGTTAATCCAGTGATTGACAGCTCTAACAGACCAATCCACAGCTCTGTTCCCTCCTCTCAGCACCTCATATTCCGTGGTGATGGAATGGGTGGCTTA
Source organism: Lucifuga dentata (assembly GCA_014773175.1). Classification (NCBI taxonomy): domain Eukaryota; kingdom Metazoa; phylum Chordata; class Actinopteri; order Ophidiiformes; family Bythitidae; genus Lucifuga; species Lucifuga dentata. The sequence goes on from VXCM01004197.1 coordinate 22,704, forward strand.
GCGAGGCTCGTATCTGGCAGCAGGTCAGCAGGACCACCAGAGCCGTGTGAAATAATCCGCTCAGTAACTGGCAACAGGCCCACCATGACATTCTGTGCCCTCGAGCTGTCCTCTCTCTCTCTCTCTCTCTGTCTAACACACACACACACACACATATGCACATATCAATGCTCCNTCCTCTCTCTCTCTCTCTCTCTGTCTAACACACACACACACACACATATGCACATATCAATGCTCCTTCCGTTTCTCTGTGGAGGAATATTCGTTATTTAAGTGGATCTACATTTTAAACTAAGGCCACAAATCTTCATTTTTTGTACAGTATATCAGATCCATGTCCACACATAACTGAAGAGTTCACCTTAAGATTGGATGTGTGTGTGCAGAAATATCATAAATCACAAATATCATTTAGGGTTGTTTTCTCACTGTGATTAACAGTGATGTTAAAAAAAAAAAAAAACTTCTAGAAAGTTTTACATCTTGGATTTAGCTCTTGTCAGCATTTGTGTTAAAAGACCAGCAATCATTTTCAGAGTGATATTAGATACTCATTCTAAAATATGGATCCTGTCAGAAAAATCCAGGTTTATAACCTCCAGTTTTGGGGATTTCTTGATTTCAATTGAAATACCACATGCTCCTCTACAAGTCGAGAAAATCCTCCAAATCTAAAAGTCAAGAACAAGTAAGTTTTTATGAAAAGTTGATGTTGGCAAAACGAGATCTTTTTTTTTCCATTAATGGAATTTTATGAATTTATCTCATGTACGTGAGAGTAAAAAATAAAATATTTCCCTTGGTTCTAGTAGTGGGAAAGAATCTTGAGTTAACACTCAAGTAAAGAATCAGTGTACTAACTAACTAACTAACTAACTAAATAAATAAATAAGTAAAGTAAAAAATCTATTGCTGTGCCCTAAAAAAAAAAAAAAAAATTAAATGGGAAAAAATTTAGTTGAGTGAGATTATTTCTGTTTCCAATTCAAATCAAGTCAATTTTAGAAGTGTGTGTCTATATATGGAAATAAGATAGAATACCTATCAAGAAAAATAACACTTGATGTATGAATACAAAAATAGTGTACAGGACTTCACTAAATGTATGTACCTTCCTCTGCTGTCTCTCTTGACACACACACACACATGCACACACTATTCATCACTCCTTGCTCGGAGATCACAGGAGGGAGGGGCATACGTACATGGGTGAAAATGTGTTTTGCAAGCAAGTGTGCACGCAGGAAATGGACTGTGCTTCTAATCACGAGGACAGACACAGGAAGTGGAGCACACAGCCGTAGATGTAGCATCATTGTCTTTGGTGTGGATGACAGAAGCCATGATGATTCTGTAGCATAACATCTGACAACAAGCCTTTTGAATAGATGTCAGGGAAACAGTCATGGTATCTGCTGGGCTGGAGCTGTTTGCCTCATAGACTCATACTGCCGCTTTATTTCAGCAATGAAACGTGGTGATGTCTTCAAGGTCATTCACATTCATGCATTTTTCCTGTTGACAACTTAAAAGCCTTTGTTGATCCCATAAAGCATGAATGTTTTTCATTATGAGATCATGTCATTGTCATGTCATGTCATGTCATGTCATGTCATGATCCACTGTTTTAACATGAACCTCATTTGATTCAGTTCTTCAAATTGGCAATTCGATTCAAAGGTATAGAAACTGTGTATTCCTTAAAGCTGCAGTGATTAATTTTTGAGTAGTAGGGGGCAAAAAAAAAAAAAAAAAANAAAAAAAAAAAAAAAAAAAGCCTCCAAAGTAAGCTTGACAAACACAGCTCAGTAGGCTTCTTGAGTTGTTATGGGTAGCATGCTAACAAATATTTGCCTACTTACACATCCAGCAGACTCACATCAATGTTAACAACCCAATACATTATTCTTTCTATCCACCTGATGAATATAAAGACAGCAAAACAAGTTAGTAGAACTTGTCTTGTTTTTTTTTTGTTTTTGTTTTTGTTTTTTTTTAGAATCCACAAGTTCTACCAATTTGTCTTGCAAAGCTATACTCTAAAGTAAAAGAGAAAATAAATGTTTCTATTATCTCAATGGATATGTTTACTGAATATTTCAGACTGATTCCATTAAACAGAATTGATTATGTCTTTAGCAGATTATTGGATTCAGGATAATTTTTAATCGATTAAATTACGATTTAATCAATTCTTGCATACTAAACTATAGCATGCAACAAATGAATTGGTATACTCCTACATGTCAGACTGAGGCTCTTGTCTGCTCTTTTAGATATTCTAACAGCTCGCCAACCAGTTTCCAGATTTCTGCTGACACATGGGTGATCCATCCTGTCACTGTCACTTTCTGTAAGCAAAGTTCACGGCAAAGTTCACAAAGTTCATGGCAAATCATGATGTCCGGAAACCAACCCACACCCATTTCTCAGAAGCTAAGGCCTGTGCACTGAACTGCATTGCAAAATGTTGCATGTTCATGCAAGTAAGCATTTGTTTGAGGACCACTTCATCCTTTCAGCCAGCTGTATTGCATAAGTAACCCCTGATGTCTGAGGCCTTTTTCGGAGGAATACCACTTTTCTGAGAAGCTCCAACATGCTGCACTGTTACAGGAACATTGATTCAGCAGTTTGTTCCCACTACACAGTTGCTAAATCTTTACTTTGCTTGTAAAGCCTTTATGATCAAGGTTCAAATGAACAAGAGTATCTGGGACTACAGCAGTTATCCTAAATCTATTTATTTGAGCTGCTGAACTTTAACCACAGCTTAACCATAAAATTTCCTCCTACTTCAACCAACTTCACCTTCAACTTTACCATTATCTTTGGATCTTAATCCCTTTTACCAGCAGCTAATCCAAATTTTGAACTCAGGAACATGTGTTGTTGGATCACAGTTTTAAAGCTCTGAATCATGACGCTTTTCTTGTAAAAGGGTGTCCACTTCTGCAACTTTGTGCAGCTTTTTAAAATTTGCTTTCAGCTACTTGTTATACTTGTCAGTTGGTTGAGTTCTGATGGCTTGCATCAACCAGTCAAAGTAAAATTGTGGACAATGCTCAATAAAAGCATAAATGTTTAAATGAGCTCAAAAAAGCAGCTGCACAGATACAGTACATGAAGTAAATCAGTGGCTTGAGAGAATGTTCCAGGTACATAAAGACCCAGAAATGTTTCTCATGAGTTGCTAGATTAAATCAGATCTCAAAAGACAGCATTCAGACTTATGTTTATCATTTGGATAGAAATATGAGTCAAGTAGAATTATGTGTTGCTGTGTGTGGTGTGTAAGTAGCCGACCCATTAGCCCCAGAAACTTCATACATCATAGTATGTCGTACTTGCTAAAATGATGATATTGCTGAGTTTCATTTTCTTTCTTTCTTTCTTTCTTTCTTTCTTTCTTTCTTTCTTTCTTTCCTCCCTCGTGGTCAAAACGGTTTGATAGAGTTTTAAATTCTTGAAGGGAAAAGGCACCCTAAAATGTCAAAGAGAACTCACAGATTTTGTTATAATATTTAATCTTTCTGTTTTAGTCTAATTTTGTCAGTCTCTCTTTAATGTGAGAATCAGAGAGAAAGAGTGCAGCAATGATGTCATCCAGAAACTAATCCAGAAGCTACTCACAGCAAATACCGTGAACGATCAACTGCCAGGACTCTATAACAGCCGTCAGGCTTATTTTACTGGGATATGAACACATTGTGTGATTCACAAAAACCTACAGTAGCATTCTAAACCAAGTGAAACTTTAAAGCTCAGAGAGACAGCTGTTTTCATTTACCTTTTTGTCAAAAATCACTTGAATGGTGCAAATTTCAGTTTTTAGAGTGGATTGACATGAAATGCAGCTGAACATATCAAAAATTGCTTTCTTGCCTAATCTGTTTGAGATCTTCTGAACTTTTGCGCAAGAACAGGATTTCAGCCTGGTCACTTACAATACCAGTGTAAATTTAAAAAAAAAAAATCGTNCAAGAACAGGATTTCAGCCTGGTCACTTACAATACCAGTGTAAATTTAAAAAAAAAAAATCGTCCCAACTATTTCCAGCAAAATTTCTGACATGAATCATCCTCATTCTGTCTGGAGCTTGACAGACTGCAGACGGTTGAGTGACTTTCAGTACTTCAAAAATAAAACCACAAACTGAAACCATCCCAGTCGAGCTCACACTAGAGGTCAACCTTATGTGACCTCTAGTGTGCAGGCTTGTGCATATTTAGGATTGCACAAAAGTGAACACATGCAGTGGCCTCTAGTTGGCACTGTTGTCTGGGACATTAGATGCAGGCAACAGCATTATTTTAAGGGTAATAACTGATTCTTCTGTGGTCCATTTTACTTCAGTGAGATACTGGGAGACTTAAATTTCTGATTTTGGGGTGTAAAAGTCTTATTTGTTTGTCTGTATATTTGTATGTGAGGTAAAAATGAGGAACATTGTAAGAGCATATAAAACCAGGATGAGACAAAAATGAGGGCAAATTAGATAAAGACGGATAAAATCTCTTGATGATGTTAGATGAAATTCATATCTAGGACAAATTAGCATGGCAAAAATTACTTCCAAATTAACAATTTTTAGATGCAGTTTTTCCCATGCTATATTCTCCTCTCTATTAGTTCAATCAGGTTTTAGGTGTTACCATTTTTCTTATTACTCATTGCAAACACACACACACACACACACACCACCACCACCACCACAAGCCATCTGAATCTGACACAAGTTCCACTCCATTTTTTTTATTATTGACTTCTTTTTTGAGTGTGAATAGTTTTTCCTCACATGTGATGATAATCAGTGCTGCAGTATCCAAAGATACAAAATCATCAGAATAATGTTGTACTGAACTGCTGCACAATGAAGCTGCTGTTGGTGCTGTAACCACATCTACAGATATTAGTATCAGTGCATGGTTACATTATCAGAGCTTATAGTGACTGTCTTTTAGTTTAAGAGAGGATTGGGTGACTTTGTGCCACAGAAAGAAGAAAGTCTGTGTGTTTCAGTCCAAGAATAATGCAGATGATTCAATGAACACACCCTCAACTGCTGAAGTCACCTGGTGTCAGTTTTGGTTTGAATGAAACTTTGGCAAGCTTAATACTGACACAAGGCCATCTACACCTGGTTTATACCACATACCGCAACTGAAAAGCAATCCATTGTAAGTAAAGCATCTACTTTGTAAAGAAACTTTGAGAGAATTTTAAATTCAATTGAACAGATGTTGTATAAATCAGTTGATTACAAGATTTTAAAAATGAGGAAATAGGCATTATCAAACCATTGCCTCTGATAAATCAGTAAAAGTGAAAGAAATGGGAACAGCGTTACAGGCTTTTGCTATTCTTAAGCAGCACCTGTGTCTATAAGCTACCCAACCAAAAAAATTATTTGACATCCAACAGCTGATATCTGAAAACTATAAATAATAATCCTGTGACCTCCACCCTAACGTGGGATGTTGCTTCTCTATGTGGGAGATTAAAAACACCACACCTCTCCTGAGCAAAAACCTTTTTATTTCTCGTTGAAAGGAACTCGGTAGAATATTACAGCAGAACACACGACTGAAACAGCTGCCATTTCACGTAACACAGTACAGGAAGAAGGATGTAGTTCAATCTCATGTGTAATATTATATATAGTATATTTATATCAATAGAAAAGAAAAAACTATTGCTCCCAGATGTTTTATATGGCATTTATCTGCTATGCTGAAGTGGGTAAAGTAAAATTCAACGAGAGGTTTACACACCAAAGGAAGTGGGACAATGAAAGTGACATTCCCCAAACCGTGGGAACTTTGTGGCTTCTTTTTTTTTATTAGGCTGAAAAGTAAACTTTACTTTTTTTCTCCGTTGCAATACAGAAATAAAAGTTGAAACCGCTCTCAAAATGGATAAATACCATTATACAGCAATCAGAATATGCAAAAGAAAAGAACACAAGACAGCTCCGCGTGAGAGCAGGCATGCAAAAATGATCATATTTAAAAGGAGCACTAAAGACAAAAATGTCGATGATTGTAAATGTTTGTTTGCGTCGTATGGCAAGTGATGAAAAGCCAGTTTGTGACAAAACATGGTAAAGGTAAAACTGGACTGAAACAAGGGGACAACTTGATGCTCTGTAAAGTGAACTGGAGTGCTGAGTGTTAGCTGACATACTACTTCAATGAAGTCGTTTCTAGAAATCGCTAATAACATATTGTGTTATCAAATTTTTTTTTTTTTAATATTCATAATTCCCTCTAAGGAATAAAAGAAATGTTAGGAAAAAAGCAGGTATGAAATATCACCCTGGACAGTTGCATCCAAGTTTAGTGTTTTAAATAAGCCACTTTAGGCAGCATTATCTAATAAATTTCTCATATTTCTTAGACATATTTCAATATATCTCTTTTGAAAAATAATTCTATCTATACTTGATCTTTTTTTCTGTAAGTAAATCTCTTCGAGTATATAGTTTTTCTTTAGCTATAACACCCTATCATGGGTTTTTGTTTTCCAAAAGCACCTAATTTTTCTTACAATCAGACTGAATATTGCTTCAGTCATTAATGGTCTGAGTTCAAGATTAAAGGATCCAAATGGTGCACCGTAAATAAGTCAACAAGGACAATTCCCTTGAGACTCTAGCTCAAGCCTGGCAATATTAAACTTTAATTCAGAAATCCTGACCAGTGCTAAAGGCCTAAGCCCACTGTGTACCCTTCACAAAAGGTCATGGGGGTCAAACTTGGGCCTGAGGAGACATCATCAGTTGCCATTGACTTCTCGACTGCATTGACTGAATGACCAGATCTGCTCTCAGAGCCTCTTGAGCATGATGCGCAGGCACGGCTAACGCTGATTAAACCCCAAAATACAGATGGGACATGCCAGCCCCGAGACACAACAAGCCAAGAGTGTGCAGGTCTCACCACATTTCAGCTATCGGAGCAGGGGGGTCGGCTCCTGAAGAATGCCCAGGAGGGAAGGAAGCAAGGGGGTGAGGGGTCGTTTGGACTCATTTGGACTATTCAGAGTCCAAATGAGTCATGTGCTTGTAACAGATCACCATATGGGACCTCACTGGCTGAGGGGACATCCTGCAATGCCAAGGATGCCCCCTATAGCTGAGAAAGTGGCTCTGGGTGTTGTGGATCTGTTTGGGCAAGCCACTAACATGTTGCTTTGACAAAGACACACACACGCAGTGATGCAGAGTGATGCAGGTGCTCTGTCTCTACCTCTGCACCTGCTGTTTGAGTCACAAGTTTCACACTTTGTATAGCCTACAGGTCAGTGCTAGGTGAGCTCTTACCATTGGATAGCAACCAGGAAGTGAGACTGGTTACCTTCTGCTGTGTCTGGAGCACTGTCAAACTTAATTTGCTGGGCTACATGTGAGATTATCAAATGGACAATCAATATATATATATATAGAGAGATATATATTTATATATATTTTTTTTCATCAATGGGGAATCTCATACAGGAGCTGACTACTGCAGTCCGCGCTCATTTAGCTATAACATCCACCTAAAACTTTAGAACAAGATTCGTTTATATAGACAGTAATTTCTCAGTCAAATATTTCTTATCTTACTCCGTTGTTTTAGCATTTTTTTTTTTTGTTCGATTCGTCATGCACGTTCCTCTCTCTTTATCTCCAGGCTTTGTATCATGTTGTCAGATTCATCACAAACAGCCAGCTCTCCATCAATCGTCGTCCACGTCGTCGCCCTCCGACTCCTCTCCGGCTCTCCTCTCGTACATCTTATCCCGGTGCCTCTCCTGAATTTCTTTCATTTCCTCGGCGTAGCGGCTGAACGCTCCCCCGAACTTGCTCCACGCCTTGAACGGGATTGTAATAGAGTTTCTATAACTGGGCTTTACTTCACTCACCCGCAAGAAAACTCCGTACTTGTTAGATCCAACGTCAAAGAAGAACCGCTTGGAGTCCACCATGATGGAGGTGCCCTCCGGAAGCTCGCTGTAGCCCCCAGCCCCTCCGCCGCCGGCCAGCTCCTCGTCATCTCCCCCGTAGTCGTCTATCAACTTGGCCAAAGCGTCACGGAACTCAATTAAGCCCTGGGCCGGGAGAGCGATGGTCTGTCCGGCCTGTAGGCCAGACCCAGGGATGCCACCCGCCCCGACTCCAAAACCGGGACCACGGTTGACGGTCTGCCGGATCCGGAGAAACCTCCCACGCTGGTTCTCCTTCAGGTCGAGGTAGTATTTTCGGTTCTCACGCACCAGGAACTCGCTCTTCAAGGCCCGTCTAGGCCCGATTTCATCCCCACCGGATGACTGAGCGATCTGCTCTGGGGTGCTAGGCCCAAGCTGGGCGTAGTGCTCTATGAAATCCCCCAGGTAGTCGCGGAACTCTGCTGCAACTGACATAGAGAGGGTCAGCCGACTTTTCGAGCCCCCGGCGCCGACCTCTGCGATTTTGATGAACCGGCCTTTGGCGTTCTGCTTTACATCGAGATAGAAGCGTTTATTCTGAATGTCTAGCCGCTTCGAGGCCAGCTCCTGGGTCTCCGGTTCCCGCTGGTAGTGCTGGAACCCGCCGCCTCCTCCCCCTCCACCGCCGCTGCTGCCACCGCGCTCACTGCCACTGTCCCCATCCGCCATNGCCTCCTCCCCCTCCACCGCCGCTGCTGCCACCGCGCTCACTGCCACTGTCCCCATCCGCCATCTTCGCCACCAGCAGCCCGTTTCTCTGCGTATCTTTGACCCCCCTCCCCCTTGATCGCCGAACTCGCCGAGGAAACCGGACGCTGGCTACAGGGCTCGGATTGGCTGCTGCGGCTGCCAATCTCAAGATCAGCTAGAAAGCCGTGATTTTATTGGTGAATTCTCCTGTCCGTCATGAACATATCCCGCCCTCTGCATGACATTTGAGTACATATTGTATTTACAGTCCATTATTGGTTTATTCACTACAAGTGCATAACTGACAATAACCGTGTAGTCACACCGAGGAATAATCCACCTAGTGTTGACACCCATCCTGGTGCATTCTCTGCATAAAAATAAAAATCATTTATAGTTCAGGCTGTTGACAGAACCCATCAGCTTAAACTCAACTTTTTCATCGTGACAGCAGCTACAGATTATGTATTTTGCACATTTTTGGAATGGATGCCCCTGGAAGGACACTTCCATTAGTCCCGCCTACTTGTTGGTTTCGTGCGCAAAGGGGCATGCTGATCTCAGGGTGGGGGATGGGTAGACTTTTTGTATGACGTTTTGCGATTGGTCTAACTTGGGATTCGAAGTAATAACGGCGATCCTGATTGGTTTTCTGGACTCCCACGAGGGGTCGGATGCAAAAGATTTGCGAAAAGGTTTATTGTTTCTTTGCTTTCTGGAGCCGAAATTATTTGCGGTCTAGTCAGTTCTACAGTCGAATAAGAAGGCGGAAAAATGGTATGTGCACCTTGGCTCATGCTGAATATGCTTCGTTGGATCTCTGTTTATTTCTTCTGTAATTATTGGACGATTGTAGAAAGTGCTGTTTGAATTTCAACTGTGGAAATTCGACCAGAACGTGTGGTTAAAAGCTTGCTAAAGTGCTAACTATCAGCTAACATTTTAGCGCTAACGTTAGCTGGGGGAGTTCGAGTTTACTTGTTATTTTGGTAAATGTTTTGTTAGTGCGCTTTACAGAGATATGCTTTTGGAGAATTTTTTCTTTGCAAGCTCGAAGTAGTGTATATAACAATTTAACTTTCAAATTTAATTCATAAATGACTTGAGTTCCGGTAGTCTCTCTGAATCGCGACTAGCGTTAGCAAGCTAGCTAAGTTTAGCATCATTGGTTTAACGTTCGTTGTTTGATGAGCAGATGTCTCTTATTTTGCACTTGGTTAATCCGACTCCGCTAATAGTTGCCTATACTCAGGGACGATGGAATAGCATGCACAGTGCTTAAATCGGTGCTGTAAAATGAAACTGGCAACACTGTTCAATGAAAACTTAAACGCTGACTGTTATTAAAAGCGGCGCGTCTGTTTTCCGTTTGTCGCGGGGTTACTGAGAGCAGCCCATTGACAGCTTCCCATTTGTCTCCGAGCGGCAGCATATTTGTATCTCCAAATGTATTGGAAATGCTTTCATGAAATCCCGATAACTATAAAACTTAATTTATTATCAGATTGTAATCGTTATTTTTTATTGGCGGGAAAGTGATACAACCAAACCAGCCATTACAATGCTAATATAACTAGTCAGAATAAAATGAATAACTGCATTAGCAATGCAGTTATTAATTTTATTAATGCACTTTATTAATGTACTTATTAATGCAGTGGTATGATATGAGTATTGTTGAAATTCATTTGTAAGTACTGGTAAATTGAAAATGAGCTGGTTGTCACAGGACTTGCACTGAAAAAAAACACTACAACAACATTGTGCTTAATATTTCTGGCTCTATTTTGTGTCTGTCTGCTCATTATTAATATTCACTGTTGAATTTCAGCTGTTGAATTTCAAATTTTCAACAGGCTGGTGGAAAAGCAGGAAAAGACAGTGGCAAAGCCAAGGCAAAGGCAGTGTCACGCTCCCAGAGGGCTGGACTGCAGGTAAATCTCATTTATGACGATGTGCGGATTGGATTTTTTTGTGTTTGGAACCTGTCTCTGATGACGGAGAGGTTACCCAGTTTTGTTTTCTCTTGGTTTTTAACAACCTGTCTCTTTCTGCCAGTTCCCGGTGGGTCGTATCCACAGGCACTTGAAGACTCGTACAACCAGCCATGGCCGTGTAGGAGCCACAGCAGCTGTGTATAGTGCAGCCATTCTCGAGTACCTCACTGCTGAAGTAAGTCGTTTCCCCAGCGTACATGTTTGTGATCCATTTACCACACAGTATATGTCGCATAATGCAGTTGGGATGGTGTTTCTGAGAGACTGCATGTGTTAACACCGGGGTCATTTGCATTGATGTCTGTTACTGTTCATTTTTGTTCCTAGGTACTAGAGTTGGCAGGAAATGCCTCCAAAGACTTGAAAGTGAAGCGTATTACTCCCCGTCACTTGCAGCTGGCCATCCGTGGTGATGAGGAGTTGGATTCCCTCATCAAGGCCACCATTGCTGGAGGAGGTAAGGTTACAGCAATAGATAAATTGGGGTTATTTTTCCTTCTTTTGTGTTCCTTGATTGCTATCTACTGTATGTATGCACAGATTGTACCTTCCTTACAGTTACTTTCACTGTATTCAGCAGAAATATTTTTTGGCAAACATCTGAGTTGCTCTCACTGTAACCACCAGCCTGTCTCACTATTTTTGTGTGTGTGTTCAGGTGTGATACCGCACATCCACAAATCTCTCATTGGGAAGAAGGGCCAGCAGAAGACCGCATAGACGCCTCCGTGACCTGAAATGAGTGAGCCTGAGCTCGAGTTGGGCCAGAAGTTCACTATTTGTTCTTTTTTTTATTATTAATATTATAGCAAACAAAGAGTGATTGTTAGGCTTTGTGTTATTGTAATATTTTCCCATAACTAGAAAAAAAATACAGAAAACCCAATAATGGAAGAAAAAAAGTCTTTATATGTTATTGTAGAAAGTCTGACTGGGGACTTTATTTCAAATGAAAGTGAATTTGTTTGATTGGCCTGGGATTCTGTAATGTTTTATACTGAAAAAATTGTTAAAACATTTTTTTATATAAAATTAGTTGTTTTGTGGTTATTTCTATGAAGTTACTGTCTTTTATACAGCTTTTCTTTATTAAGGAGATGGGGTTGGCAGTTCAGTAGTAAACAACAAAAGGATAATTTTATATTAAAAAGTTGAATTTATTACATCAGAATCATTCAAAACAACCAGATGTGTTAAGCTTGAACTTGCATATTCCAGGATGTGATACTCACCACTGATACTGCAGTTTTGGCCTTACAATACATGGATCATACAAGCTGATCTGAGGTGTTTCAAACAACATTTTATACTGTCAGGAGGTAAATATAATTAAATGTGCTTGCCAAAAATCAATTTATGTTTTCAAGTTAAGTGAACACCCCTTGAAATACTGCTTGAGCACGGCCTTTTTTCTTCAAAACTAGAAAACTATACCTCATATTACACACAAGAAACTTGAAGTCGAACTATAGGCTTTGTCCTGCAGATTTACAGCCTACCAGCAGGGGGAGCCACTACTCTTCCCAATAACATCCTTTCAACAATATAAAAATATTTTTGCCATTGCAATGTGGATTATGTTTCATCTACTGACCGCAACAACTCTTATTTGAGCAAAACTAATGAATTTATGATGATAAATATGAATATTTTGTAAATGATATAGGAAATGAGCATGCGGAATGCAGCGCTTTATGTAATATTTCATTAAAGTTTTATGGATACAGTACTGTGGTGACAGCAAAATTCCCATGGAGATGGCTGCAATTTTTATTATTTTATTTATCATTAACCATAAAAGTAAAGTGTATATAAAATACATTATGTAACTATATTAATATACAAAAAGGAAATTGCAGAAGTCAGAGTTAACTTACCTCTATTTAATCACAATGTTTCCATCGGTCCCCTTAAAATTTCCCTGAAATGTCTTCAGCTACATAAAGCACTTTTCCCTCTGTGACTTGTGAGCCAAAAAGCCAGTAAGCAACAAATTCTTATTTTTGGTGTGGAAGTTGGGGGAAAAGATAAAATGACAGTAATACTAAAAAAAAAAAAAAAAAANCTTGTTTGGGAGCTGGATTTTTTTTTTTTTTAAGACATCTCAACAAACCACTTCAGTACATACTGTACATAGAAATTATTTACAGTCATCAGGCTGTTTTTTGGGTTAAATTGTTAGGATAATGCAAAGTCACATTCAACAATTTAAGTGTTTACTGGAGATACACACATACACACACACCCTGAAGTTAATTGTGAATTTTACTGAGTAGCTGTTATTGGTTCTTGAGTGTGCAAGTATCTTATCCTGTAAGGAGATGCTAAAAGGAATAATGTAGGAACTGATCTATGGCTCCACTGGGCTTTGACACTGAATTACAGAGAAAATGCCCCGCAGAGCATCAGTTGCACACATCTGAACGACTTGCACATTCCCATGATATCTAATGATCATTTAGCCATCATGAGCAAGGACAGTTCAGCTGCTTGTTATGGAATCGTGACTTATATCCCCAGTTTTTACATTACAGGGCTGAAATGTGTCATTGCTGCTTTTCACTTTGAATTAGTTTTATTCCTTTTGCCACATTTCTATCACCAGCAATGAGTTCTGGCTGAAGAGCATGGTGTCTTTGATAGCACTTTTATCTGTTTGAGAAACACATTGAGCTCTGGCCTTCAAAGACTCTACAATAGTTAATGTTAAAGTTTTTCATAATCATTAGTACTGCAGGAGGGCAGAGCAAGAACAAAAATAAGATTTATACTTCAGTCAATATTTTTGGAAGGCTATCAGAATGCATTTGTTTGGTTTGTCTCTTTCCAGAGCCTACACATTTGTACCACGCATGGAAAATATCAATGTACTGTGATTGTACACATGAAATTTTCAGGTAACAATTTTAGCCTCTGCAAGTGTATCAATGAGGTTTTCAGAAGATTACAGGAACATTCCCTACATGTTCTCCAAGGTTTTTCCAGTTTTCTGAATGGATGTAGAACACTTCCTTTTGGTAAAAGATGGTTTTCAGAAAGTTCCTGGAAGTTTCCCACAACACTCCTAAAAAAGCTGAAACATGATACTGGTGTTTTATGTCCATATTCTAAGATAAATAGACATTTTCCACTGTACTTGACAATTACATTCAAGCAACTTGTCATTTTAACCAAGATAAAAAAGGTTTTATTTGGTTAAAAATTCAACAGTTAAAGTTCCCATAAAATTTTTAACATTGCATTGTCTCATTTGAGATGTAGCTTTTAAATACTAACAAATAATATAATGTGATGCAGCATCATGATAAATTTAAATGGCCACAACTCACGGTCATATGGCTGACTTCCTGTAAAGTTTACAAAATTCATCCTTATATAAAGCCCTAATAATCCCAGACAAGACTCAGGTATCTGTCAAAAATCATGCTATTAGTCAATTAGCATAATTGTTTATAGTTATGATGCATATCCAGATACACCTGTGGATGAAAATTTTCTCAACACTTTCTTTTACTTGAAATAAAATGTGCAGCTTTAGTGGAGGTGCTCACTGAGAACTTTCTAATTATGTGTTTTCATGTTGGATAAAAAGTTTGTGTTCAACAAGCCACTCACACTAATTCCATCATAACTAAGCAACAAGAGAGATTAAACTTCTCGGGTATATCTGTAATTCTTTCAACAGCATTAATAATCCTTTATTTTTATAATTCCTTAAAACATTTTTAATTGTATTTACTGATAAGAACATACAAGAGCCTTAAAAATATGGTACTCTCCTTTTAATTCCAACTACAGCAACTCAGTGTCACACTCTTGTTTTCTTTGCAGTTCCTGCTAGATGAAATGTCACAAAGTCACTTTATTACATGAGCTGCAAATTATGTGGAAAAGATGAGAGATGAAATCACAAGAACAGACAGCTCTGAGAGTGAAATGAGTGTTCTGTCAGCAGGAACAGAAAACCATGCTTTAATAAAGTCAATATTCATAACGGCTTCTGGAGTTTGTTTGCTCGTGTCTGACTCAGGGGTGTAATGATTCTGAGATGATAAAACATGATGTTTAGATTGCATGGTGGTAGTTGTCCTCCAACAGTGAGAATCTTATGAAAGGACCATACCACCCATTTTGCATGTTTGAGCCTGATATATTCAATTTTCATACATGTTACATTACTGACAATTATTTCCCAAAGGATAAAACCGTATTTCAGCTTTCTTGATATTTTGCAATACCTCTTAATCTTTCAAAATCAAATATTCAAGCAATACACCCACCTTAAAAATCCATGTTTCGCAGGCGAAACATGGATTTTTAAGTTACACAGCCTTATGAAGTCTCTGTCATTTAAATTTTTCGATAAACACAGGTTTTCTTTTAGGACTATATTCCCCGATGGAGACATATACTCACTTTTATTATGCTTAAATGCTAAAATTATGTAACTTTGAAAAACACCTGAATACACGTGTTGTTCATGATGATGGATTACCTATCCCAAAAATGTTTCAAGTATCAACAAGTTGATTTTAACAGCATACCAGAATGAACTGAAACCAATGGTGGTCTGGAAGNCAAGTATCAACAAGTTGATTTTAACAGCATACCAGAATGAACTGAAACCAATGGTGGTCTGGAAGGTAGGAAAAAAATAATAATAATAATTCAGTGTTCCAGTAGTATGCTTTGGGAAATGATTGTTATGTGTATAAAAATTGAATAACTTAGGCTCAAACATGCAAAATGGTGGTATGGTCCTTTAAGACACTAACAGCAGTGACTTTTACAAGAACAGGAACTATCACCTCTAACTTTGTGAGGCCAGAGGTGCAGATAGCACAGCCCCCAAGCTTTGAGGGGTCCCCCAACGGACTGATGACCATTGGTCCTCCAGCACTGACGACACGGTAGCCCTTGAAATATTAGATGGGCGGTGCACGGTTTGTATATCACAAAAAAACTAACAAACAGAACACCACGCATTATAATGCTGCGTTCCAGTTACAGTGGGAACTTGGAATTTCCCAGTGGAATTTCCGACTTCCGACCTCAAACTGATCCATCCAAACGTAAACAAAAAAGCATGGCTGAATGCCAATAAATAGTGAAAGATTAAATAAACTTAACAAAGTTTATTTAATGTTTAGTCAGAGTACACTTGCTGCATTTGAGCTACCTCGGAAATCGTATTTTTCCGACTTTTTCTGACATTTGAAGTTGGAGCTCCGACTGGGAAACTTGGACTCAAATTATCTACCCCGACTTACGAGTATGATGTCACTCAACCTGGCAGTGGCTGTGGAAGCAAGCTTTGTGAATGGAAATGATCAGCTAACAGCCAAATAAAGTATTTTTCTTGGGTGACAGTGAAATAAAGAGGTCAAAATATATTGCCAAGTTAAATAGCTACGGTGTATAATATTGTGTAAGTGTAAATAATTTCAGAACATTACTTCTCTGCACAAATGTTTAATACCCATTGTGATTAATATCATTGTAAAACAAAACAACCAAACAGTCCTGTAGTCTAACCTTACTTTATTTAGTATTTATTAACTAAGTTTATTTAATCTTAAAGTATTTATTGACTTTTTTGTTTACATTTGGCTGTAACGGTTTGGAGTTGGAAGCTGGAACTCCCGACTGTGAAAAATCCAACTTCCGAGATAACCTGAACGCAGCAATAATTTTGTTTCGAGTTTCTCAGTCGGAGCTCCCATGCGTTTTTCCAAGTAGGAGGTCAGAAAAGTCCGAGTTCCGAGGTAACTGGAAAGCAGCATGCGCCGGAAGCTCGAGTTTTTTTTTTTTTTTCTNTTTTTTTTTTTTTTTCCTCAAAACTTTATTGATTTGCTCTACGGCGCCACAGTTTGAAAGCAAAATCGTTGTATATACATCAAGAACAGTGAGAAAAATAAAATGAAGAGGACGAGAAGAAGAGGAAAAGAGGAAGCAGGACAGACGTAAGTGATAATTATGTCAAACAAATGAAGAATATTGTCCATTCTACGGTAGCTAGCTCACTCAGCTTTATTTTTGGCACACAACAAGATGAATTGTTTGTCAAATAGTTTAGAGACATTTCCCATTGTTATTCCAAACACTTTGAGAGGCACCTGGCCGGAGCCAGAATCCACTGAACACTTTGACAAACAAAAAAACTTATTCACTTAACATAATTAACTGGATTGTTTGTGAGGTAGCTAGGCTAGCCATCTGATTAAGCTAACAGTGTGAATGTTGTTGCAGAGGACTCATTTTACCAGCTGTTTGAATTTGCTAGATGCTGGATATTTGTTTTAATAAGAAGGACAGTGGCTGTTTGAGCTTTTATTTCATTGTCTAAAACTATGAGCCAATATATCTTCCCTAATGTTATTTATTTGTTTTTTTCTGTGAATTCAGCTCATCCTAATGTTATTAAGAGTTATATAACACACTTTTTATATTCTCTCTTTCTCTTTATATATTTTTTCTTTTTTTAAGCAGTTCGATCAGCGTCCACAAACACCATCACCTGTGTATGATGATGAAGACTACAACCACACAACCACCACCATGACTCTCCATCACATCAATAACTTCAAGGCAAGGTAATGTTATGAATGTTATGTGGGGAAAAAAATAGTCCAACGGGCCGCAAGCATTTTTTTTTTTTTTTTTTTTNTTTTTTTTTTTTTTTTTTTGCCTGGGGCCTCCACAGACACTAGATTTGCCTCAGCGAGGCTCACATCTGTTCTTCACTGGCTGAACATAAAAACCCTCAGTGTTGAGTCACACAGAGGTAATAATTACAGTTTCTGCTTCCGTCCAAATTTAGTCGTGATCACGAGCCAACAAATGAATCTGTTTTTAAATATTTAATTGGTGGAAAACAACATTTTCATAATAACAGTCAGACTGGTGCTTTGCTGTGAGGAAAGTGTTAAGTTTCACATTTCTGGCAGCAGCAAGAGCCAGTTGTTGTCGAACTACACACCACTCAGAGCGCATTGCCTCCTCCAAGGCTGAACATTCCTCAGTTTTTCAATGTAATAACAGGACATTTTTTAGAATATTTTAGTCAGCATCTGGCTCAGCAGCAAATACAGAGTCATAACAATTTGCTGATGGTGCCTGTCATGTTTAGAGAATACCTAAACCTGTCTTGGAAATTAGGACTTTGCACAAGGGTGAATTATTTTAATTTATGGTCATTTATATTAATTTCTCTTAGGGTTTGAAGTATCAGCATCTCTATAGCAACAGAGACGCTGATACTTCACCAAAGGGAAATACCATAAAGCTTTGAGGGACAGCTTAGAGTTAATATCTGCATGTGTCATCTAAATTTGATTGCACAATGTGTTAGGTGTTATGGCAGTTTATGTCAAATAGGCCACACTTACAAGAATTTGGCAAACAAGAACCAAACAAACAAAAAAAAAAATAAAATAAATGTCACAAATCATTGAAATATGTCATNCAAGAACCAAACAAACAAAAAAAAAAATAAAATAAATGTCACAAATCATTGAAATATGTCATGTATCAAATTGGTGAAAATTGGATGAACTATGTAGGAGTCTGTGGAAAAAAAACTGACAAAAATTCAAAATGGCTGAAGATCTGTTAAGGTGGAAATGTGTGTAGTCTGTACTGCTAGGTTTTAATGAACTACCAATCTAGGTGAAAAGCAAATTCTGATTGTAGTGCTTATTATTTGTAAAGCATATAAAATGCTTTACAAATGGCCATATGGTGGTGCTATTGAATATCAACCCACAGCAAAAATAAATAATTTATTCCTTGGCCCATGGTCTCTATCACCCACCTATTATTTCATAAAACTAACAAAAACAATAAATCTGCTAAATGGGATCAAAAACATGACCTTCTTGGCAGAAGTAACAAACACCAAACCATAAAATAGGGAATCTGCAGATTCTTGATTTAACACGTTACCTCTGTGATATCTTCTGAAGTGAACCTGATGTTGAGAATCACTCTGAGGTCAGAGGAAGTTGGTTATGAAAGTGTTTCATGCTCAGGAACGCCACGGATGAAATAAAGTTTTCTATGATCAAATGCAACATGATATTCACTCAGATGTGTTGTCCACGTGTGAACGAGGCACTGTGGGAACGCATGAAAGGTGGAGCTGCTTCACATCTTCAAAGAGTGAGAATCATTTGTTTATTCTTACATCTCTCTCTCTCTCTCTGTCTTTCCAGTTTTCTCTGGAGGATGGGTGGGAGGGTGACAGCGAGAGGGCAGCCTTCAGCTCCCATCCTCTTCTACAGTGAACAGGTGACGCCTCAGATACACCACGCAAAACAAGAGTGATGTTCAAAGTAATAACACACAGCATTACCTCATAATGAAACGTCTGTAATCAGTCCATGGAAGCCATTTCTCATTTTAAACACTTCAGGTATGTCTTTGCTGTGCAAAATATACACACATGAAGGGTTTTATGTTTCCGATTTGCTCGTAACATATGGGAAAAACAACAGCTGGGCTGTTAGAATGAGCAGCAGAAGCTACCATGGGTAAATGCAGACAAGAGAGCGCCACCTATAGAAACTATGAAAAAATAATGAGAAATCCATGCAATGCACCTCCGTAGAGTTCAAACGTATTTAACATTAAATCCAGGAAAGAAGTGTTTAAGAGACAGACATTCATTTTGGTACAGTGTAAAAGCTGCAGCAACAAAAATGGATTACAAGGCTTTGAACATATTGAAAATTTTCTTTCTTATCATTTATGACAACCTGACCTCACCAGGTGCTTTATATCTGATAAGCTAACAACTCTGCTGCAGCTTCTCACTGGGTTTAAATACTTTATGATGGAGTAAACAAGGTGTGAAGCAGATTACTCGAGTCATTAATGTGATGTTTTTTTGTTTTATTTAGTGTGTTTGTGTTCATTTTAGAGTTACTTTATATTGATGTGATGTCAGTATTAAAGATTCTATGTTTTTTCTTACATAATTCTATGTGTTGTCGGTTTTAGTTTTTAATATCTTTGGACCACGTTGGAAATATATGTTTTCATTTGAACATGTTACACCATAGATTTGAAATCAATTAATTGGTCACTTAATCAACCAATCAGTCATGCTTTTAAAAAACACGTTTGTTTATATGACACAAAACTCACACTATAGTCAAACATGTCTATACTGTATGTTCTGTCAATTAAGGAAAAGTAGGAGTAGGTGATTTTGCAATAGAAAGTTGAGGGAAAAAAATGAAAGAAAAAGAAAGGCTTATGACCTTTATGGTAAGACACGTCTTCCTCTTTTTGAAACTAATTTTATCCTGATTAATGATGTTTATGAGGGTCTAAAGCAGAGCAGCTTCTCAATAGTGAACCCATCCTTTAATCAGAAAATTACAGAAATTATGGAATAAAGCGGTATGTTCAAAAACATGTCAGTCCAATTTTCTGTCCAATCCAAATGAAGAGAATAAGAGAACTATTCTGAATGAAACACAAAGTATGTAGAGCGTCCCCGTGGTGTCTTATAGATGTGATTTGTTACAGCGTGGTGCTGAAACTGAAGAAGATTCCTGTGCAGAAATAACCTCATGATGAAAAGATGCAGGCTCGCTTTGATCTTCAGTATAAGAAACATGTTAGACAGACGCTGACAGAGAACATCTTCATGTAGATGAGAGAAGGAGTGGGGGGAGATAGAGAGGTGTGTATGTGTGTGTGTGTGTGNCAGAGAGACTTGTCAGTACATAAAAATATATTTATCTGTGTCTTTGTTTTGAATTATCTTTTGAGCCATGCTAGTAGCTCAAGGAATGACAATGTCTATCAGTCTGTTGTTGCAAAGGTAAAATATCTCACAGCTACAGGATGTTTTGGCTTTGTTGCCCACAGGGTCCCTGTTGTCTAGACTGGAGCCTGTAGGGTGGAGTCGGCTCATTAGGGAGAATGGTACTCACCTGGTCTGGTTGACTCATGAGATTAATGGTGTTACACTATCAGTCTCTCTCTCTCGCTCGCTCGCGTTCTGACCTTTTATCGAGCACCACAAGTAGGTCATAATATACTGTACACTTGTCCAACATTTTAATTCATAATTACATACCTAAGAAAAAAAAAAGATCAAATTCTCATTAGCTTCAGTAGTATGTTGCATGTTACCATGCTAACCTTAGCATGCTGACACTAGCATATTAGCAATTTAATTCCCAGTTGAGCCTGATAAAATCCACCTCAGGTGACTGAAAGTTGACTGAAAGTCTGAATATATAGAGCTGAGTCTGACAGAACAGATGCAGTACATTATATGCAAGTTAAAATTTAGATTATGCGCCGACTAAGGAAATAAGTAGATTTTTTTTTTTTCAAATGTCATGTAAACACCATAATAAGACTGAAATTGGCATAAATTGATGTATTTGTTCTCAGAGTAACAGATCTACATTTCGAAATTGTAAATCAGTTTACTTAAGCATATAAGCTATCCACTAGTTTACAAACTCCAAATGCATTTCCTCTGGCATGCTTTCAGTCAGAAGCCCATTAAGCAACAAGCCATGTATATTCTGCCAACTATTGATACAAGTGGGTATAAATTGCATCTTTACTGTTTATTGTAGGTCCACTGAGTCTGATACCAGACTGGAGACTGTTGACAAAACACGTTTATTAGAAGGATCACTTATAAAACAAATCAGCTATACACTTTTGTCAGCTTTAAAATAAAAGTAAAATCATCTTTTAATAATTATAAAGAAGAAAAAATTAGATATTCTACTGAAGAGCTAAAAATGAGACATCTGCCTATTACAATAACAACATGAAGAACTAAAACAGTTTGCTGTCAAACATTTTACCACAATGAAGAACTGAAGCCAGAAATTCATTTCTGTTTGAAATAGTCTACAGTAAAATGGTTCTGAACCTTGATTGACCTTGTATGCAATTAGTCCGTAGTGCAACAATTAATTAGCTGGACGTCCATTTGACCATTTGTCCATCCGTTGTCTGTTTCCTCATTTCATTTCTCCAAGTCTTCACATATCTTTTTTTTGACATCACAACAATAAAACAAACAAGAAGTCCTTGTGAGTTCATTTTTTTTGAAAAAACAAACAAAAAAACACAGTATGGCACAGTTGTTGTAGCTTCAATATTGCATCGTTCAAATAATGAGTCTATTCAGAGAGGCACCAACATGGTCATGGCAAAAGTTTGTGTTGCCCAACGTGAGCAGTTTGAGTTGTCCACATCGGTGTCGCTCTTGTTGGGCACATTTATACCTGAGTAGGTGCAAACAAGGGATGTACATTACTTTAAAGGAATACACCAACATTTTCAGAAATATTCATTTTTTTCATAGACCAGAAGCAATGGGAAACCGCTAGCCCAGCTCCATCCATTACTAGGCTCACAGTTTCCTCTGCTTCCAATCCTTGTGCTAAACCGGGCTTAACACATCCAGGACTTGTCTCTATGGAACACACAAGGTAAAGTTGATATCGATCTTATTTTCTCATGGTAAGATTTCTCATAGTAAGTGCTGGAGTGTTCCTTTAATCAAACTACCATCTTTTCATCAATCTACTTGCAAACTTAAAAAAGAAACACACACACACAACACGATCCTGTCTTACTGTCCCCTCTTCCTCTGTGTCCCTGAATGTATTGTCAAGTGTTTTATCTGCACTGCTCAACACCAGGAAAACGACCTTCCCACCATTTCAAAGAACAGTTTGTTGGGCTTTCTGAAGTAGTGACAAAGCTTTTTGAAGGCCAGGGTGCTTAGTGGTGCGTGTGGCCTCCCTTTAGACTCATCCAGGCACTTATCATGGCCAGCAGAAAGGAGGCAGTAGAAGCCTTTGGTGGTATTGTAGTAGAAGTTATTGGGGCTGATCCTGGGTGGCAGGTCCAGAAACCTCTCGGCCTTTCGCAGCTCAGGAAAGGGATCACGGATGAGTGCATCTCCATCTACCACGTGGATCTGCTCCCTTGGAAAGACCTCCAGCCAGCGGGCCAGGTGCTGGTAGTAAAGGCTCCGCTGCAGTGCTTTGTACCCGAGGTTGACGTGACCCTTGTGGAGCAGGAGCTCTTCTAGCGGCTGGTAGGGCTTGTGGCGTGTGAGGCGGTTGTGGAGGACCTGGGTGTAGTCAGAGACCAGCCTCTCGGCCGGATCACNGGCGTGTGAGGCGGTTGTGGAGGACCTGGGTGTAGTCAGAGACCAGCCTCTCGGCCGGATCACGTACTATGAGCAACAAGCGGATGGCAGGATTCATGTCCCAGATCCGTTCAGGAACCTGAGGTGCTGCAAAGTAACCGGGGGTCTTCTCCACTGTCAGCTGGCTAGGGAGGGTGAAAGGCATCTGGGCTCGGTACCAGGCCAGGCCTCGGCGGTAGTGTTCTTCCACGTTAAAATAGTGCACCTGACAGAGAGACAAAATGAAGCAATGGTGGCACAACTCCATCATTAAACATATCATTAATGAACATTTATGTAATTATGTTGACCGAGTTATGTTTTCAGTCCCATTTTATTTGTTGTTTGTCTGCCTGATGTCCCAAAAACTTCAATGCAATTTGGTGGGAAGTTAAATAACAAGTGATTATGTTTTGTTTTTTTTTTGTTTTTTTAAATGTCTATTGGAGATAGAGAACTTTTTTTAAAAAAGGATTTCCTCAGATTGTGAGTTAAGCATCATTGTACATCTGCACTATTTTCTCATAGTTACGTAATTTAAAAGTGCATGTTTTCACTCATTTTGGCCATTTATGTTTAGTTTATGTGATGAAGACTATCATGTTTGCAGTAGTTTGCAAAAAATGGTAATTATCCATTTTCCAAGCCTGAATTGAGTAAGTTTTTTTGCTAGATAGGAAACATTGGGTTTTGCAGGACAATTTACCTGAGGCAAAAGGAAGCAAATTCCATTAAAAGTAAAAGATCCAATGTTACGTAAAGACCATATCAGCAAAATAAGTATCAGCAGTAAAATAAACTCAAATATCAAAAGTTATTGTGAAGAAAAGTTCCTGTTAGAGATATATGAAAATGAAAATCTCCAAAAATTTGAAATAATAAGATAATAAAAAATACTTAAATTGCAGATTGAAAATAAGATCTCTGAAAATTGGTTACACTCATTTCCAACTTTGATTACGATCAGTTGATGGATTACATGTTTCTCTATGGGTTGTTTAAGTTTTTTTTTTTTTTTTTTTTNTTTTTTTTTTTTTTTTTTTCATCAACTTGAATCAAGTCTGTTGAATTCCTGGAAAGGCTGAGTTGATGCAGGAGATTTGGAAATGTTCAGATAAATGTAGTAGAGTTAAAAAGTACAAATTTTCCTCTGAAACATAGGAAAGTTTCCCAAAATGGAAATACTAAAAAAATAAATAAAAAGTATTAATACCTGAAAACTGAAGTTAATTGCTGTACTTAAATACCCCCNCCCCCCCACCTGATATTAAAGGACCATACCACCATTTTGCATGTTTGAGGCTAATATATTCAATTTTCATAAATGTAACGTTACTGACAATCATTTCCCAAAGTGGACTACTGGAACAGTGAGTTAATTTTTTTTCTCCTACCTTCCAGACTGCCATACTTGAAACGTTCTTAGGATAGGTAATCCATCATCGCAAACAAGATGTGTATTTAGGTTTTTTTCAAAGTTACATAATTTTAGCATTTAAGCGCAATAAAATTGCGGAGTAAATGTATGTCTCCACCGGGGAATATAGTCCCAAAAGAAGACCTGTGTTTATCAAAATATTTAAATGACCGTGACTTCATAAGGCTGCGTAACTATTAGCAGGAGAAACATTGATTTTTAAGGTGGGTGTATCACTTGAATATTTGATTTTGAAAGATTAAGAGATTTTGCAAAATATCAGGAAAGCTGAAATATGGTTTTATCCTTTGGGAAATGGTTGACAGCAACCTTAGGTGTATGAAAATTGAATATATTAGGCTCAAACATGCAAAATGGATGGTATGGTCCTTTANCTTAGGTGTATGAAAATTGAATATATTAGGCTCAAACATGCAAAATGGATGGTATGGTCCTTTAATGTACTGACAAAAATAATCCATCTATATTACCTCAGCCTTCGCCACTTCCACATCTGGATGTAAGTTCAGCATCTCCAGCAGGGCTCTGGTGCCGCCCTTTCGCACGCCAATAATAATAGCACCAGGCAACCTCTGCTGCTGGGTGGCATTGGATGAGGAGGAGGAAGAGGGGGAGGAGGAGGAGGAGGATGATGATGATGATGATGAAGACAAGTAGGAACTAGAACTCCCTATGTGTAATTCCCTTAAGCACACACACAGCTGAGTCTGCAGCAGGAGAAGCACAAGCAGTGCTAGTACCACTGTCCACAGCATGATGCACACACACTTGCACACACACGCACGCACACACAGGTGGAGTAGAGGTTATGACCACACACTTGTGTCGCTGGCAGACATGGAGTTGTGCTTGTTAACAGTCAGCAGGGGGCCTCAGGAGGGAGCTTGTCAATTAGACACCCTGTGAGCAAAAGGAAAAAGGGTTATTGTCCACCGTTTGAGTTTGGTTCTAACATTTCCTTCTTTGGTAGAAGTACATGACAGAAATGTGATAAACCTGGCACACATGCGGCAGATAAACAAGCAATCCCAGTTTATTCTTTAATGTGAATCAGATCTGAGATACAACAGAGGCTGCTGTTTAAAAATGTAGTGCTAAGAATGATTGTTTTAATTGTCTTCTGTCTGCAGCTGTCCTACACATTTCTGCGCCCGATATACAGTACAAAGATCTTGAGACCATATGTCTCCAGATCAGTGATGGAAGAAGT
Organism: Lucifuga dentata; assembly: GCA_014773175.1. Classification (NCBI taxonomy): domain Eukaryota; kingdom Metazoa; phylum Chordata; class Actinopteri; order Ophidiiformes; family Bythitidae; genus Lucifuga; species Lucifuga dentata. The sequence continues at coordinate 48,194 of VXCM01004197.1, forward strand.
GCTCACATCCTTTACTTCAGCAACAAAACTACTGCCTCAATGGAAAATAATCCATCAAAAGCCCCTTATTCAGAATATCATAAGTAAAGTGTTAGCAGTAAATTGTACTCAAGTATTCCAGTTTGCAGTATTTAGTAAAAGTGCTGATAGTGAAGAAGAGTAGTGTTTCATTTTACTGTTGGGTAAAATACACCTGTTTCTCTAGTTTTGGGGATTTTTTGGATCAGTTAATGATGGAAAGAAGGAAGGACAGAAGGGAAGAAAGATAATATTGAGAAAAGTGATATTTCACGAGTATCTTATATTGAATATAAAATCTGCATCTGCAAAACTACCACCAAACAAATGTAGCACAGTAAAATGTACACTATATCTCACTGTAAATGTAGTGGAGGAAAAGTAGCCTTCCAAACTGGCAATAATGAAGTACAGTAACAATACCTTAAAACTTTCCTTAAGTACAATACTTGAGCAAATGTACTATTATGTTTGCCACCCCTGCCCATTAAAATGCCCGTTTGAGAAGAGGTGAACTGTCTGGATTAATAAGTAAAATTTTAAGATCACATCAGCATGGAGGAATTAAAATTCAAAGCATTTCCAGCATAAGCATACTTAGTTTATTGTGAGTTAGTGAGCATTTCTTTCCATCTCTTGTTGCACGAATCCAGACAACTACTTCACAATCCCATATGTGTGAGAAAGCTCTGCACTCCAATATGTCATTTTACAAAATCAAAGTCTAAGCAGTGACGGTTTTAGCCTGGAATATATAGCCGTTACATAATTATGACCAGGGGATATTAAAGTATTAATCTCCATTTAAAGTAGATGGAGAGAATATACATTGAAAATTAATGCTTCTGTGAGGTTTAAAGTCTCCTAAGGTGCATCAACACCCCTCTGAGTTCATGTGAAACATACAGTAGTAGATTCTCAAACGTTCCCCTGCTGTAATAAGTCTTATGGACTTTGAAATAGTTAAACTGTGTTGGTGAGGTTTCAGAATATTTCCCAAAGAAAATGTACATTCACAGAATTCATGAAAGAAGAACATTCATGAAGAACATTCATGAAAGGAGTTGACTGATCTGAGATCCAACATGGTTTTGTTTAAACCCAACATCAAACGTGTGTGATCGCCTCTGAAGACGAGGAGTGATCATCAGCTACACATGACCAGCCAGCATCAACCAAAGGCATGTATGAGCTTTTTACACCACATGATGTTCATATGTATCCTATTTATTTAAATATTTATAGACACTCTTCTACCACTGGAAGAAATTCTGAAATTCTTTACTTAAATAAAAGTAGGAGTACCTTTGTGGAAACTACTCTACTTCTGTATGAAAAAAAAGGCAAAACAAGCATATTATGTAAAATAATGCATTTATCATACAAATACAGGCTGGAAATCAAGTCAGAATGATAGTTCTGACTTGATTGACCAAATCCATAATGTCTATGAATTTCATGCAAATACAACTGCAAAACATGAAGTTATATCAGTTATATTTTAATGTGTATTACTAAAATAAAAGTAAACAGATGCAATCAGTAAATTTTACTATATAGTCCAAAGTAAAAGCACTCATGATCCCTTGCTATCATCAGTCTGACGTTTTTCATGGTTTCAGATCAGTAGAAGAAGCAAAAGAAAGAAAGAAAGAAATTACATAAGTAAAACTAACTTAGCAGGAAAATTAAAGTATCAAAAGTCAAAGTGTCACGATAATGAAGGAAAATACCTAAAAGGTTACAGAAATGCTGTAAGTTTTTCTTATGGTATTAGATGAAAATACAAAAAAAAAAAAAAATTTTTTTTAATCTGGAAATGGTGATATTTTATGAGTTTATCTCACATTGAATGTAAATTATGAATCTGCAAAGTACAATAACAAGTAACTGCAGCTGCACTGCTGTATATGTAATGAAGAAAAAAGTACAATATTTCCATCTTAAATAGTAATGGAACCTATAAGTGTAATAATGAAACAGTAGGAAGTCTCCCAAAATGGAAAGACCTCAAAATTTATAATTTTCATGTTTCACACTTATAGTTAAGTAAATGACTTCCCATCTTTGTGTTTGTGTCAGATAATTTCCTCTTGCTGCTGTTGTTGTTGTTACTGCTGCTGTTATTGTTATTGTGTCAAAGCCGCCCTAATGCGACTGAGATATTAATTAGTGTAACAGTGTTCTGGTTCAGCGGAGGAACCCTGTCTAGCTTTGTTCCTGTAGTGGAGCGCTAATTGCACCTTTAGGGAGCTTCGCTGCACCCCCAACCTCAGTGCTATCCCCTGGCTTGGTGACAGTGCCGTCATCAGTGTTGCCTTTGCCATTCCCAGCCGACTGTAGACTTTGCTGTACAGTGGTTGATGATTTTGGTTGTTGATGTCTTGGGTGTGGTACCTGTTCATTTCCAACTACATCTACAAAACTTCTTTGTGGTCTCTTCTCATTATTTGTGTGTGATCAGAGGCCTGCAATAAATATGTTTTAAATATGTATTTGCGATCTCAGTTGAATTTTAAAAATACTTTTTTTTTTTTTTTTNTTTTTTTTTTTTTTTGGTTTTGCATTTCAAACACACTTAACTTGTGTTCATATAATTAGCAGCTTATTTGCATTTTTAATCCCATTGTTTTCCCCTCACTTTCCATTAGAAAAAACATTCAGAGCTGTTCTCAGCTATAATATGTGAAAATAATTTAAAATGTCTTCCTGGAGAAGCACAACAGCTTTGGTTGAATGGGAACACATAAGCTGGTGAAAAGTTGTTTTATCTAATACGCTCTTTTAAAAAATCTGAGTATATTTCATTGAAAATTAATAAAAACTAAAAATACCAGTAACAGCAACCCATATAGTTTTCAATATTTCTATATAGGGTGCCACCTCAGGTCCTACCAATGGCTTCACCCAGGGTTGCTGCTGCAGTGCTGAGAGGATTCTTAGTGGAGTTTTGTGTAGATAGACTGAAATCCAAGTTTATGAAATTCCTGCTCACTTTAGAAAGATCATAACAGTCAATATTTACATGCTGACTATATTCTTTTTTTTTTTCCCCATTGATTTTTTTGTCTGTTCTCTGACTAAGGAAAAAATATGAGTAGGATGTATTTATGAATTCAGTAATAGGACTGTGTGGTTCACTGACTTGTATACATGAGGAAATGCATTATGCTTATTCTAACTTTACATTCTTGACTAGATCCATTTGCACCTAACTCTGTTACTCTGAGTAATCTTAAGTCGATTTTTGCTGATTTCAGTGTAATTATGGTGTTTACATGATGTTTGAAAAAAGTGATTCACTGCCTGAATCTGACTATAATTGAACTTTTAACATGCATGTAAAGCTACTAATAGCCCAGCTGATTTGATCATGTACTGACTTTGACCACTGTTCCACATTAATTCCACCTAAAATAGATGACAATGAACACAGTGATGTAGTGACTGTTTGCTCAGAACTTCAAATTCAAGGCAGAAAAGGACAAATTCTTTTTAAAAGAAGTAACTCATTTAAGCAGAGCTGACTATGTTTCAAACGCACAAAATATTTTTTGCTGCAAGAAAACACCATTCGTGGTGAGAACAGCTCAAAATATGCTTCTTATAAGTATTTTTCTTTTATTTTCTTTTATTAACTTTTAAATCTAACTTACAACTCTGATTTATCAAAAAATAAAATCTGAAAATAATGAGTCCTAATTGTATTGAGTTGTGGCCAAATACCAATCCCAGAGTGTGTATGTACAGTTTGTGCATATGAGTAAATGAGACAAAGCGAGACAAAGAGAAAGATCTTTGGGGAGTGTGTGTGTGTGTGTGTGTACGCGCACACTGAGGCAGATGCCTTGTGTTAAGTGGTTGTGTGACTCCCATGTGANCCCCAGTACGCAGAATATTCGGAATATTCCCCTGCTGTCAAATCACACATTCTGCTTCGCTTCCACCTTCCATCATGACCTCTGTTCCTCTCTCTCTCTCTCTCTCCACCATCCCTGCCCTGCGTCTCACCTTTCCTTGTCCTATTTAACCTCACCTTTTCTCCGTGTNTCCACCATCCCTGCCCTGCGTCTCACCTTTCCTTGTCCTATTTAACCTCACCTTTTCTCCGTGTCTCCTCAGCCTGCTTCCGACTCTGAGCTCTCATTCATCTGCTAACAATCCTGGCAATGTGTTAATGGGGATGCCCTGTGGCTGCCTCTTGGCTGCTCATAAATAAAACACAACCACACCTTCCTCACTGTTCCCTGATATATCTGGAATTAATAAACTTTTAATCGTGCTGAATAGAAAATGAGACTCAAAAAAAAAAGAATTCAAAAAGTGCTTTTGACTTTCAACAGTTTTGCTGCAACTGAAATATATTTCAGCTGAATAAATAAGATTTTTAAAATACTTATGCACTAAATACTGTTAAATATGTGTATCACTACTTTTTTATATTGCCAATAAATTGTTTGTTACTATTCTCTATTATGTGTGAAGTCCACTATAATAAGATTTCTTTTGTCAAAAGTTGACAGAAACCATAAGATTGTCTTTTGCGTGCATTTTCAAGGAATTCAAAGTGAAAGCAGATTTAAAATTTGCATCCGTAAATAAAAGATTTGCTCATTTAAGCAAAATAAATAAATTTAAAAAAAAATAAAAATTATATATTTAACTAAATTTCCCATCAGCTTCAGCTGAATATTGAGCCTAATGCTAACATATTATCATGCTAATTATTTGAATTTTAGCACAGTTGTATGGTAACTATATGCTTGTTGACATAGCAACAATTGCCTGTTGTATTCTAAAACTGAACATGCCTCCATTATTGTGACGGATGGGGTTTGGACCCAAATGTACACTTTGACAAGTTAAGTTCTTTAATAGAGTTCTCAGTCCAACACAGAAGCAGGCAGAACAACAGGCAGGACAAAGCGCCAACACAGAGACTGACAGATGGGGAACCCAGTCGCAGGGACCAGAATCGGAGTCGGGGACAGAAGGCAGAGGTGGTTTCCAGGGAAACGACGAGCAGAATAGTCCAAGACAGGGCGAGTCGGTAACGGAATGTCAGTCCACAAATAAACGCTGGAATGTCTCGCATCGGGGATGGCAAAGAACAATCTGGCAAAGG
>VXCM01004198.1:0-19021 GCA_014773175.1 Lucifuga dentata
CATTGCTTTATCTTAATTAATATTCATATATTACTGTTATGCATAATCTATATTTATGCTACAATGGAAATTTGTATAATATATTCCCTTTAAATAAATGATTTGACATTTTCTTCTACTACAGTTTATGTCCTCATGACATTTGATGTTGGATTGATATCATGACTTTCTGAATTGCTTTTGGTAACAACTTGATTTGCAATGAAGATAGTATAAGTCATGCAAATTTTCATAAAGTGTAACACATTTTTTTTAATCTTAGAGCTGCTGAAATGCTCATCGTAAAGTCTAAAGGCTCAAAAGATTGAATTAGTAATGCAGCATAAACACACACAAACTTGTCTTGCAAAGATTCATGCTTGATTTTTACTTCACTAAACTGAAGCAGCATCTTTTCTTTCTTTTTTTTTTTTTTTTTTTTNTTTTTTTTTTTTTTTTTTTGCTGTTACAGAATGGATGCATTTAATAAGCCACTATAAGCCTGATTGCTAACAGGTTGGCCCTTGCGCTCATCTCTGCTTTGACGGGCTCGATACTTTATAGTGTGCACTGAAACCACAAACAGACTATGAAAAACTGCTCTGCCTCTGGCTCTCCTTCAGTCATTGCCGCCCAGCCACCTCCAACACACAATTTGGGAGGATCCATATTGCTGCTGGAGCACTGCAAGGGAACAAGGATTTAACCAGGTTCAGAGTCTATTTAATGACAGATTCTTCACATTAATGTGCAGATAAATGCCACTCATCCACCGTCAGCTCCTCACTCTCCCATTCTGGTTTTTTTTTTTTTTTTTTTTTTTTTGGGAAATATGTTGGGATATAGACCTGTATTCTTCATCCAAGCCTGAATGATGACCTCATGGGGCGAGCAGCTGCCATCACCGTTCTCGCAAGAGTTAATAGGAACAATATGTAGCCTCTGGAAAGGACTCCATCTCTCTCTCTCTCTCTCTCTCTCTCTACTAGTTTGACACTAGAGAGCCAAATAGCATCATTTTCTTTCTTTCTTTCTTTCTTTCTTTCTTTCTTTCTTTCTTTCTTTCCCAGAAACCACACTTTCCTNTTTCTTTCTTTCTTTCTTTCTTTCTTTCTTTCTTTCTTTCTTTCTTTCCCAGAAACCACACTTTCCTCAGTTGAAATCTGCCTCACAGATGATAGCCTACAACCATGCAGCGGAATGTCACTTAAAACATGTTTTTCCAAAAATGCCGTGTCCATTTATGGCTAAAAGAAGAAACATTCCTCACTGGTTTCACTGAGGACAGTTGTGGCCTACAGCTTGGAGAAGTGGACTTGTGATCGAAGGGTTGGTGGTTTGAGCCCAGGATAAATCTGGATTGAGGAAGTGAATAAGCAGTGTTTACCCCTCCTTACAATTGCTGTGGTGCCCTTGAGCAAGATACTATTAAGAAACTGCTCAGTGGCTGGCGGATAACCCTTTGATTGTGCTGGGCAGCGTCCAGGTGTGATAGAACATTCCAACAGCTCAACAAAGGTCCAAAATACTGTATGTGTGTATGTGCATCATTTAGGAGCTATTGTGCCTTTACAGATCATAACAAAGCTGATTATAAAATATCTGATGATATTCTGTACTGATATTAACTGCAGTGCTTACAGTCATTTTGTAGAAGCAGGTGTCTAGATTTTTCAAATGGAAGCTATCTCTCTGTGGAGCGCAATGCTTCACTTGTATCAGTCTTAGAAGTGAAATACTTTAGCTCAAACTCCACACTTGAGATTGAGCAGCTATACGGTACATATACAGAATCACTTTTGGTCTCGCTTGTCTCCAAACTGCTGCTCCTCTTGGCTCATTTATTGTCAGAGTGACTGTGAAATGTATTTTCTTGGCTGATGGTTGTACATTCTAACAATGCAGCATGCATCCAATCTGATATCTGTCTGTATGTTTTCAGCAGTTGGACCGGCGCTGGAATGCCTCGTGTAATGTGTGAGCCATATGACAGTTATTTATCAAAAGGCAGTATACTTACCCTCTATCTGGGCTTTGAATCAGACCACAGTGAACACCAGGGAGAAGAGAAAATCCAGCCACGGCTTCCTCTCTGATGCTGCAGAGTAGAATTCCTGCTTGGTTCTTGTGATAAAACATGTTTGATCTTTGAGACACTTAACAATTAAGCATTCAAGATGTTATGAAAAGCCATTTTAATACACAGAGGAAAAGAAACTACTTCTTAAATGGCAAATCTAGTTAAAGTAGTCAATCTTTTTTCCTTATCAAAATGGTACAGTATAAATGGATAAAATAAATATTCATTTATAACAGATTTGTTTTCTCTAACTGCTGAGACAAGATGTGAAAGAGGATACAGACATATTAAATATTAATCCTCCAAGCCAAACAAATTTTGGTAACATAGTTTATACTTTGCAGGTTATTTCCCATATTATGGTGGGAAAATAATATTCGGTACAAAGTGCTTAACTTAAGATGCGTCTTGGCTGGCAGAGCTCACATGTAAAGTCCCTTGGAATGTCCGTGGCTTGTAGCTTGATGTGGAAAAAATGGATCCCCTTTCCAACACTGTGATCTTACTTTGTAAACTAGAAAACATTTACTCTGAATATAAAAAGGGAATAGATCTTTGAAGTCTGATCATTATACAAAATGGACCTTGTTCAAAAGAATACATTTTTACATACTGAAATGATGGCACTTGTTATATTGTTAATTTATACACAGATTAGTTTTAGGTAGAAGTGGAACATACACCAGTTGAAGTAAGAGTTATTACACTGAACTCACAGGCAGCATATATAACAATCACTTGTCAAAGCCACTTGGCAATCAACAGTCAACATGGCAAACAGTATAATCAACCATCATTCAGCTCTCCTGAAAGTCTTGACTTTTTCTTGAAATCAAACAAGTAATTAATATGCTGAAGGCTAAGCTGCCAAAGGAAACAATGTCCATCTACAATTTCAACTGTGCAACAGCAAAAATTCCTGAAAATGTCTCTAATACACACCAAGCCAGCTGCACAGTGCACATCCAAGCACCAGCAGCACCAGTTGTGCCAACCTCTCCGTCCCACTAGCTGCTAATTGGATTTGCTTGCTGTTTGAACCTGAGCCATAACGATGCGAGGGTGATGTCTCACCCCCACTGCAAAGCACCATGGGAGCCTGAAAGGAAGTGGGCCTCCTCTGCGGTCGGTCTGGGCTGGACCCATCGGTCGGCCTCTCTCCAATGAACAGCAGCGGGCATTTCCTGTGGTTCAGCTCAGTCTTGAAGAGCTCATACTCCTTATGTGGCAGCTTGATGCCCAGCACAGTGCAGCCATCTGTGGGGGTCAAGTCCTGTTCCACCCCGACATCCCATCTTCCTGCCTGACCACATTTACCTGACCTAGTCCCATTCAGCATCTTAGCTGTGGACTCCTCCAAGGCTGTGACTCTCACTTGGGTGACTTTGAAGACAAACTCAGTGGCTCCTGAGACTTTGGTAGATGGGTTTCCCTGAGCATAATGACCAGAAGCTCTCAGAGTGAAAGTGGGCTGGGAGCAGGCAGGGTCTGAGTAGTGGCGGTAAATGCCCTGCCATTCATGTTGATCTGGATCAAAGGTGAAGTCTCGGGTGAGGAAGAGGACAGCAGGTCGGGCCTCGCAGCGTTGGCTGACCCAGTGGCTGGCCAGTGATAGAGAGGCTGTAGGGGTGTGAGGCGACACCGGGGGGCGCTGCTCTGTGGACCGGTACACCAAGGCACACATAAGACAGGGATGAATATGATGCTGCAAAGGGGAAGAATAGGTAAGATTAGATGACTGTTAAGTCAGTCTTTTTGACAGAGAGTGTCTCTGGATTCTTTGTACGAGTGACTGAAGAAGTACTCAAAGAACGAAGAAAAGAGAGGCAGGAGAGAAATGGGGAAACAAAGAAAGAAAGATGGAAAGAAAAATTATACTATGAGTTTATAGGAAGATAGAGAGGAAAGTGGGGAAGTAGGAAGTAAAGAAGGAAATTAAGATGGGAAGAAGGAAGGACAGAAAGAAGGAAAGAATAAATGAAAGAAGGAGGGAAGGACAAGGAAAGAAACAAGAATGGAAGAGACACCAAAAGGTCTCACCATGGCATTTTGCAGTGGTTGCTGGTACCCTGTGGGTCTGTAATGAGTCCTCTGAGTCCAATCAGTGTTTATATCCCCTAAGAACAGTTCCTGGACCTTCCTTCCATGGCTGTGATGCTGGGTCTCCACCCGCAGCAGACCCATCTCCATCATAGAGAAGCCCAGGGCTGCCAGACACACCCTTCCTGCCCGGGTGTTGTACAGCTCGTATAGCCTCCCTGGCACCATTCGCTCGAGGGTCACAGTCATACAAGCTGGAGACGCCTGGGAGGCTAGCCTCTGCATGGCTGCTGGGCTGTGGATCACAATGCCCACTTTGGTGAGGTGGTGTTCAGTTTCAGTGCCCCCACGGGTGATCCAGGAGGCCTGGCGCAGACGCAGCTTTCCCCTGATCATCAGGGAGTAGGCTGGATCCTCGCAACCACTGTCAGCGTAGTAGTGCTGCAGGGCTTTAAATTGACGGCTGGGGTGAAAGGTGTAGGAGCGGGTGAGGAACTCTGGGCCGGGACGAACTTCACATCTGAAACAAGAGAGAGGAGATGAATAGGTTTGAGATTAATTGAAGGACTAGCCCTGGGAGGGAGGGAGGGATAGATAGATAGATAGATAGATAGATAGATAGATAGATAGATAGATTAGATAGATAGATAGATAGATACCTTGTTGACACCCAAGTACCATCCAGTCTTGGTGGGACATCTGCTGTAATTTTCACTCTGTCCTGTAGGTGGCGGTACTGACAGCGGGGCTCCCACTGCAAGCTGTCATTGTGGTTGGGGGAGGAAGTGAATGGGGCTGTGGGGACCTCCCATAGTTTGCTGCCTGTTCCAGCTACAAGCACAACTAGAGAAGAAAGAAAAGCCAGAAAAGAGTGAGCAGATAATCTGATTTTAGGTTCTAATCACATAAACCCATACCTCCTTTTCAATTCATTTAGATCTTCAGCCTGATTTGGTGGTTGTAGGATACAGGCATGTGAAATTATTGAGTTCAGAGATGATTAAACAAAATTCTGGATGACTGGAAGCAGTTCCAGGGCTGTAATTTTGGTGCAGTTTCCATGTAATGAGTGGTGAGTGGGTGCTATAGAAACCATGCGTAGATCTGAATCAGGACGTTGGCCGCAGATGGTTTTGGCTTGTCACTCCAATCAGCTTGCAGCTGCAGCTCACAGTTTTAGTTTGAGGTCTTTTTAGAGGCAGGAGGTGTATGAGGGTAAGTGTATGTGTGTGTCTGTGTGTAGATGGACACCTGCATGAGTGTGTATATATATTTTCATCTCTGTCATCAAGATCAAGCAAACAGTTGGTCACAGACAGCAGCAGGCCAGTGGAACTATAAACATCCATTGACAATATGCGATGCTGAATCGTCTTGATTAAAGTTTCCCAAACACTGACAGTTAAGCTAGTCCAAATAAAAGCATGTATCACTCTATAACATTTATTGAGTTGACACATGCACATCTGCAGTCTGTCTGCCTGTCGCTAATGTCATAATTGCACATTCTGATGAATCCACTTGTTAAATAGAGATATGGACAAGAACAAAATCTCCAGTCTGGTTTCAGCCAAAACAAAGGATAGAGGATTTTCTAATTGCACCCTGATGGTTCCAGTGTAATGAAAGCCACTGGAATCTAGGCAACACTTATGTGTATTTGTGTGTGTGAAAATTATAGCTTGAGTTTCATTCTCCTAAAACAAATGTCAAAAAGTTCTCTGACTTTTTCTCTTTTTTCATCCTCTCTCAACCATCACATTTTATTTCTGTGGTTTTATCTCTCTTTATCATGGTCTCACTTTCTTTCATGCTTAAAGAGCAACTTAACACCAAATCCTTTTTGTTTTTTTGTTTTTTTTTTGAGTTACTAAGTTATATGTGAAGCCACTTAATGCTATCAATTGATTCTGGTACCAATCTGAAATGTTCATTGTAAATTATTTCCCTTTTTCAACCAAAAATCACTTTGTGTCTGCCCTCCAGATCTCAAAACGAGGCAAAATAATCCCTGACATTGCCATGTACTCCATGCCACTAGGGTATATGTCTGTGTCACTGTCACTTTGATTTAGGCCATGCCTCTCTATCAAGGCATATATAAAAAAAAAACAAAAACATTCTCTAAATGGGATGGGCCCTTTTTTTTCAGGGTTTGAAGACATTTTAAATATGTGAAGGCAGCATGTCAAAGCTAAAACACAGGGGTTCAGTTGCTCTTTAAATGTATACTGCTTGTTTTTCCCTCAATAATTTCCTCTTTCCTATATGGTCCTCTTTATGCTTTTTTTTTTTTTTTTTTTTTTTTTTTTGTCCACAGTCTTTACTTTCTTTCATGTTCTTTTCTTTGGCCTCAGGCTATAAGTTGTATGGTCGACAGATAGGATGTAATCTCATTCAATTTAAACTTTTCTCATTTAACCTTAGATACACAAAAGGAGATCACCTGTTGAGTCACCATTTCAGCCAAGTTAGTTAGTTAGTTGCAGAAGTGTTCTGATCTGAGACACAGCACAGCTTGTTCACTCATGGAGACATGGCTAAGCAGATGGAGCTCAAGGAAAATGGGGACTTTGAATGGAAAGAGTCTGATGTTGACTTGCCAGTGGGTTTTCCTGTAAAAGGCTCCAAAGAAGCCCGTCTGGTCAGCATTTATTAACCCTGTTAATGTCAGCAGGAGAATATTTTTGTTCCCATGACTATTGGAATGTTTCCCATATGCTGACCACAGCCACACACGTGTTCAGCTCAGTCATTTCCGAGCATCCTTCCGCTTGATACACACACTACACACTCACATAGACACATGCATACACACACAAATACACACACATGTACAGCTGAGCATGACTGAACTGTAAAGTCACAAACCACAAAGACAGACTTAAACTCAAGGCACGTTTTTTTTTTTTTTTTTTTTTTTCCCCCCATTTTCAGGCATTTTGTTGAAATGTGATGCAGGCATCAAAACATGTTCAGTCTTTCCCATACAGTGATGTATTTGTTTATGGTCCATGTCACCACAGCTGGCAATGGAGCCGGGTCATTCAGACTCAGCAGGGTTCCCATGGGAGAATTCAGAGCAGAAATACTAATCAGGATTAATTAATTTCCACTTCTCCTTGCAAGTCATCCCATTGGTCTGTTTTGTGTTATAAACCTCTGTAATTGCACACAACAAGCTGCCAAAAGGTTACTCACACATAGTGCAATGAACTGACAAAGAGGCAAGAGGTACAGTATGTGATGTGGAGTCATTTGGGTGGCTATATTTGACTTTCTGTTTTGCCAAAGCATTTCTATAGAGTGTTTCTTAAGGTCACTTGTCACTCAGCCTCTTTCCTCTCTTGGATCTCATTCCAGTCAGGCATATGGTTGCATTTACTAAAAGAGCACTCATAAAAGCAGAGCTTAGTAAAACAAAATTGCTCATCATGGGGTTTTAAGTATATTACAAAAGAGTCTAGTCCGACACAAGTGAGACAATGAAGTTATACATATGATAATATCCAACAGGGAGCTTGACCCATCACAGTTTGGAGGAGATGGGGGACTATTTTAGTTGATTCACTTCCTGCATGAACAGTCAAATATCATTAGTTTTAGCCTGCAGTGGTTTCCAGTCATTTTTACGTTTTGGCCCCCAATATATCCTCCTGATACAGCCTGCACCACCCTGCCACAGTGAATTTTTTAAACCAGTAATGCTACAGAGATTGTGTTTCTGTCACTCTTTTTCTGTTGTGAACCCGACTTCATCTGTTATTTTTAAGAACTGCTAAACAATGCACTCCAGATCTTGAATTGCAGGCAGGGAGAGACAACCAGCCACATATTTGTTCCCATGTAATACCATCCTTCTCCCACAAGGGGTCAGTACAGCTGTCTGTGACCTGTGTGTGGTCTGGATGGCCAGTCTGTCATCACAACCACCAACCTGCCACAGGCCCTGACCAGTGCTTCAGCTGACTGATGACTATCCAAGACCTGTCTTTGAGCTTCCAAATTTCCATGCACGCACATATATACATGCACTTATACGCACACACACACACACACACACACACATGCACACACACATTCATAAATACACTGGAGACATTGATTTATAGAAGGGATACCATTTATAAAGGACCTCCAGGCTGACCGCTGTTTGTTTGTTTGCATTTGTGATTATGGTTTGGCAGCCTTCATTCGCCTCTCATGTCTCCCAAAGTCAAAATACAGTTTTATGTACTTCTCTATTTGGAGCTATCCCATGCAAACAAGAACCAGATCCAGGCACTTTTGATTCTCGGTTTGCATGTGGAATCAAGTGCTTGCCGTTTAGACCAACCTTATGCCTCGATCATTAGAAAAAGCCTTCTTTGTCAGCTTCTTAGCTTGCTCTATTGAGGCTTTTGAAGGAGATTCACAAAGTTTGCCAAAGTAGGTGTAAAAAACAATGCTGTCTCAGTCAAAATGCTTTCAGTAAAATGCAAAGCTAAGCTGTACCAATCACCTCTCCTTCTGCAACTGTTTAAAAACTACTTCCTTATGTGTTTCCAATGTTTTTTTTTTGTTTTTTTTAACTACTTAGTTCCTTCAGTATTACCCCCAATGTAGTTCAGAGCCCCTCTCAGTACCTCAAACCTTCTAAAACTGCCCCTAAGTTTTCCCCTTGTGGTATTTGTGAGGACGGTAGCCTTCTGGCCTGGTCCGGCCCCACTCCATCTTACTTCCCCCACCTCCATTCTCCCTGATTACTGCTCCCCTGATGAAAAAGCCACAGTGTTTATGGCTCATTTCTCCTGGATGGATTTCAGATTCTTCTCATCTTGTTTCTCTTTCAGTCTTTGCTTCATTTTTTTTGTCTGTCAGTGGTTGATGAGGTGAAGTTCGTGAGGGTGAGGGGTGAAGCTTCTTTCATGTCAAGGATATACGTGTGTCTGTGAATAAATTTTAAATTGTACAGTAGCTCAGAGATTCTATTCCTTCCATGTGTTTGCTTTATTCGTAGTGCACAGCGTTGAGTTGTCCTCCAGCTTTTGGGTAGGTGTTAGAAGAAACCTGGATTGGGTTTCTAATGGGAAAACTCTCACCACCCACATGCTGATGAATAAAAATGACTTCAGGAGAATTAGCCCTGTAAATCATCTACTTTGTTGACAGCATTAACCATAATCCTCCATGAAATATGACCAGCTATACATTTTATGCAGCTGTCTAATTTACAGATTCTTCCTGCATTTCTATTCAGAGAAGGTGAGTATGACACGCAAGATATTAATGTCATACTGGCCAAGTTAAAACATACAGGACTATTTTATACAAATTGAAGTCACCACTTTAGAGCTAAATTATTTCATGTTAATTCCCCTTTTCTGATAATTGTGTAATACACAGATGCAATAGCTGCTATGGACTGATTCCTTTTCAGGACAGCAACTAATGATTATTTTCATTACTGAATCACTTATTTATTATTTTGATATAATTTTGATCAATTGATGAATTATTTAGTCTAGGTTCCAGAGCCCATTGTATTCATTTTAGCTGAAGAATTGTTCAGAAACCCAAAACATTTCTGGGTTTCGGGACACAGAGAAAAGGGGCAAATCCTCATGTTTGGGAAGCTTGAACCAGTATTTTTGCTCAGAAACTGACATCAATTATTAAAATGAACAGTTAATTTTCTTATAATCAACAAATCAGTCATTCCACTAATCAGTAATGTGTTTACCCTTTGTGGTAAATCCCACCTATGTGACAGGAAGACACTGCTTACTAACCCGTTCCTGTCTCTTCCCTCAGTCTTGTCGCCAAAGTCATGCACAGGTCAAGTTGATTTAGAGGTATTTCAAATAACATGAACTTTGTCATGTTATTCTAACCCTAAGTCCCCCTTCCTGTTTTGGACTTTCACCCCAGCATCTCACAGTGGTCTCCCCAACTTGGACTGTCCCTCTGTCTCTGGGGCAGCGTGTGGACGACTACTGTTGTCTTTTCATCACAGTGTAAGCTGGTTAATCCAGTGGCCTTGTTTATTTAGACAAGAGATCTACAGGGGTTTGCCCATGGACTCTGCTGCCAACTCTACTGTGGTTAGCAAACTCTGGCTGCTGTTCACACACAGAACACACTGATCCTCCTGCTGCATTTCGCACACTCATGATGAATAAAAAAAACTGTCACATCAGGCCAAGAACTCTAAAAGCACCGATATTACCAGGGACAATTTTCCCTCACAGGTAACTGTTGCTATGTTAACTACTCTAGATAGTTTATTCTCCATAAAAATACTCCATAACTTTTTTTATTTTGTGCTATTTGCAATTTTACTAATCTACTATATCATTTTCAAGTAAACTAATTTCTGTTAGATGGACTATTTGTAATTTGTCAACTGAATTGAGCAATTAGACAGCAGTAGAGGATCCCTGACTATAATAACACCTGACATGCATCATGGTGTCTCTCTTTGATGGATCGCTCAGGCAGCCAACATGTAGATAGCAGAAAGAAAAGTTGATGGTCCATTGATGTTTTCAAGCTGAGATTACATTGCTTTCACCTTAATCCAAAAGCTTGGTTTAGGGAAGTTTTGGAGGAGCCGGGTAGCCGTCTCACATACTTGCAAAGTTTCACATTGGAACAAGGCGAAACAGGAATACTGCATCCCAGGTTTAATTTAAATAGGATAAGGAATTATTCAAATGAAGTGGAGGTAAAGCATGAGCTCAAATTTTTCAACAAACCTTATCTAAATATTTGCTGTTGTATGGTTTCTTCCACAAAATAAACTGCTCACTTTTATAGTCCTTGGAAATCTAAATACGGAAAGCAGGATTTTGCCAGGAAAGGAGTGTTTGTAGCTTAATGGCAAAGATTTGGGGTTCAATAGTTTCTAGTAAAAAAAAAAAAAAAAGGNAAAAAAAAAAAAAAAAGGAGACAAAAGTAAAGTTAAAGTAAAGTAAAAAAGAAAAAGCAAAAGTAAAAGAAAGTAAAAAAAAACAAAACACTAAAAATGTTACAATACATACCAAAAAATGTTACTTGAACATCTAGTTCAATATGGATTCAAGATTTTGAAAATATTTTCTGAGTGACAGTCAATATGAAGTGAACCAAGCTGAGGAAATGAACAGCTCCCCTAAAAAAAAAAATTTAAAAGACCAGACAAACTGTTCATATAATTCATCTGAATACAAATTTGTGACCCAACTGATATCAGCACTGGCCCCAAAATTGATTTCCAGGAATTTTTCTGTCCATATTAAATCCTCTCAACTCTCATCTGAAAAACTGCTCAGCTTCCTTTGTGTTGAGGTTCAGCGACTAAACCACTTGTCTCCTCTACTAGACTTGAATGGTGAAAAAGAAAAACAGTTCACATATACCAGTCTAACAGTCTGCCGTTGAAGCAACAATGGATGGATGGAAGGAGGGGAGGAAGGCAGCAGGGTTGCCGGATGATGATGATTAAAACTGGGCAGATGTCTCCTCCTGTCCGTCTCCCTCCATCCATCACCTTAACCAGCCCTGATGGCCAAAATGCTGCGCTCCTGCAACCAAGGCTGTGGTGCTGGACAATCATCTCCGCACAGCAGCCTGAGGTAGGGTCAGTAATGGCTGGCTCCTGTTATTCTAACCATTAACATAATAGCAACATTAGTTCCAGGGCCATGCTTCTTTGCTCCTAGGGAACCATTGTTTAAAGGCACCAGCTAGAGTCATTTTAAGACTCCTCTGCTGGCCACAGATCTGACTGAAGCTTTGAAGACACAGAGTGAAAACAGACCAGCTATTCATACATCTAAAGTCAGCATAGGGCATGTTTTTATTTGTCAAAGTGGTGATCCAAATGTCGAATTTTGCAAAAAATTTGAATTGTGACAAATTGCATAATGACTTCCTTGTAATGATGATTTTGTCTTTTTTTTTTTTTTTTTTTTNTTTTTTTTTTTTTTTTTTTAATCTTTTCCTTTTTGTCTCTGTATCCTGCCATGTGTTCTTTAAGGCTAAACCAACAATTCAGCTGATTCCTCACATGAGAGAGTGGATATTGTATTGTTTTCATACTGGAAATGTTTTGGATTATAGAGGTGGAAAAAGAAACATTTACAAAGTATTAAATTCATTTATGATTTTTATAACTTAAAACAGTAATGCAGATTAGTATTTTGATACTCAGAAACCACATGATTGTGCAAACCCGTAATCTGGTTAAGCTTTTCTTTAAGAACATCCTTTATCTTTGACAAATATTAACTTAGGTTTAATCTGCACTTTTTCAGTAGGCAGAATTCTGTGGAACTGTACAGCATTTGGAAGATTGTTTTTAGCATTGTATGCACTGCCATCCTGTGTGTGAACTCACCTTGCCACAGCCACAGCAGCCAGACTCCCCTCAACAGGTGAGTGAAGTGTGTGTTTGACATGTTTCCCGCTTCTGCACACTTCATTCACACACTCTGCTCAGAAAACAAACTTTGATCCCTAGGAAATCCAAGAAGCAGACACGTTCCTGCCAATAAGAGACTGTCCTTTAGGATATCACCATGGCACAAGTGCTGACGAAGTGTCCAGTAATCCCTCAGATGTAGCTCTGGTGTCCTGTTTTTCCTCTCGCCTGGTCTTCTACTTCTNGTGTCCAGTAATCCCTCAGATGTAGCTCTGGTGTCCTGTTTTTCCTCTCGCCTGGTCTTCTACTTCTACTTCTTGGCTTCCATGGTCTGATAACAAAGTCCTCAGTTGGAACCACTCGCTTCATGCAACTTCTCCACACTTGTGCTTTCCTTTGGGTTAGTGAGAGGGAGAGTAACTGCTTCTCTCTCTCTCTCTCTCTCTCTCTCTCCCCTCACTCAGTAGTACTGTGTATTGGATCCACTTTATGCATGTGCAGTGGGTGTGTGCGGGTGAGTATTTTGTGATTTTGTGAGTGAGTATGTGTGTGTGTCTACAATCCTGTCTGGCTCTAAGAGGAGGGAAAGAGAGAGAGAGAGAGAGAGAGAGAGAGANCGGAGAGTGTGGAGGAGGGGTTTGAGCTTCAAACTTCCTAAAGTGAAGACTCTGGGGAGCTTTTAGAGCAAGGTGCAAAAGGGCAGCTGTGAATAAGAGTAACACTGCAGCCACGATGCGAAGCCACATCTAAATTATGCACACACACTGTACATCCACATACTTACACCAAGAGAAATTTAGTTTTTGATTTTTACTTCCCTCATGGAGCAGCAAGAAATGATGTTTAACCTCAATTTGTGGCAGCTGAAACACACACACACACATACACACACACAGTTTGCACAAACCCATATCACATGCCATTAGAAAGGCACACGCACACAAACGCTCCAGTCACACTGATTCATAGGTTCTGCATATACATGTGGTCTGATGGAACTGTTGACACTGCTGACCGCTGCCGAGGTAAAGAAGGGTTTCAAAGTGCCTGCCAAGGGAGAGTTGGCAGCATATCTACGATGGGTGGGCTGACCAGAACTCTGGCACACACGCAGGGGAGCATACACTCCCGACACGGCTACACACAGTCAACAGCCAGTGCAACTGGGCTGAGTAATTTTACCACCGGTGCAGTGTTTTATATGGCAGATTTGTAATGCATCGTCTTGCTTGTGTTAACATAGCCATGCCAGTTGTTAATTTCCCTAAATCTGTTCTCCTTGAACCATTCGCTAACATGTATTAAAGCGTTGCCCGCAGTTTCTCACAAGATCGTTTTTATGCCACATGCTCCAAGGTTATGAAACACTTCCTGGCTGGTCATTATCTGAAAAATAAGCAACAATGGTGTTCTTTCATTGTAAACAGGTTATGGTACTACTTTCTAATAAACTGTAGGGGTTGTAAAAGATTTATACGTTGTATCTAACTATTAATAAGAACAAAGTTTGGGTGAGAAACCCTTCAGCTGGTGTATATCCTCCTCTATCGTAACTTGTTTTGCCTTCTTTAGCTCCTTAATTCACCAGGAAAACAGCATAAAATCAATGAAATCAAACAGTAAAAGCTGCCCTCTGGTGCTAAAGAATGTGTCCAGCGTGATCTTAGCCTAAGCCCTCATGTCTGCAGTTATCAGTGTTAATAAGTCATTAAGTTCACCAGCTGTAACAATTCATGTTTGCAAAAATTAGAGTTGATAATGATAATAGGTTGTGTCAGATTTCAATCTAGATGTTCTGAAGAAGGTCATAGGTCAAACTGTCTTTTGGAAGGGTCTGAATCTATAAATTATCAATAAATGATTTATAAACCAATAGAAATATTGTTAGCTTATTCCACAGTATGCCTCATTAGACGGTGGTACCAACGTTAGATTACTTTGGACCGTCCCATTTTCACCACAGTCATTTCAGTTATCATTTGGAGGGCCTCATCTGATGGTTGATCGGTGCCTGTGGGTGAGTGCTAACTTGCTGTGACAGACCCCACAGAGTGTGTGGAGGAGGGAGGACAGACGCTGCTGATCTCTGATCCCTGATCTGACAGCTGGCTCCCTCAGGAGGACACTGCCTGGGGTATCAGGAGCTTTGATCCACTCAGGCTCCACTCTGGAATGCATACACACACAAATACACACACATACACACATCAGTTAATGTAACCTGATGTAAATGTTGGTGTATGCCCACAATTTCAGTTTTTTCTGTCTCCCTCGCTCACTTTCTTTTTCCTACACTTATCTCAAACATGCAATCTAATACAGTACATCCACCCCTACACACACATACACACCCACACATACTAACACACTGCTGGGCCTGACCTGCTGGCACATAAATACAGGAGCTGGCATGTGTGCTTAAGAACACACAGTCAACTCTAGTTTATAATCAAATCATTTCTCGATCCTGTAACTAATACTTCTCCGCCAAACATGAGCTATCAACGGCGGTGAGCTGTGTGTGTGGTGTGTGTTTGCTTGGGCACATATCCTATATGTCAACACACACACACATAATCACATACACATGGATTTGATATTCACATAGAACTTTAGAGTGGGTTCATTCATACTGGTCATCCTCTGTTCTAGCCGCTTAGACCCTGGCTGGGTCTTCCTGTCTGGTGCCTCCACATGCTAACAGCGCCTCTAGTGGGGGAAAATGTCCATGTGGATCACACACTCTTCTCTTCTCTTCTCTTCTCTTCTCTTCTCTTCTCTTCTCTTCTCTTCTCTTCTCTTCTCTTCTCCGTTTCTCATGACAAGCGTTGAGCATTGCGCTGACCTAGGCGCTCCATCATTGTGTATTGGGAGCTGAGCGGTGACTCCTAACATCGCGTCACGCCACCTTGAGCACCGCGCAACGCTCAGATTCTCCATTTTGACGCGGCGCTCAAAGTTCAAGCAAATTCAACTTTGACCTTTCCAGTGCTGACCTTTCCAATGCGCAACCAATCAGAGCGCAGAAGCGCTACAACAATGGAGGAGAAGTTTATAATCTGTAGAGCAGTTTCCCGAGTTGTACAACACAACTTTAAAATAGTATCATGATCTGGGGAAAAAGGTGCTTACTTGGCAAAATGTCAGCAGTCAGACATATTTACCAGGTTTGGAAATTGTTAATATAGAGTCTGAAATGTGAGGTTAGCTGTTAGCTACATCTACATCTATGTTTGGCTAGATGTAGCTAAACTATATAGCAACTCTTCCCTGAAGTTTATAAACCGAAATCCAATTGTAACCACGAATGTGCAAAGATCGCATGTAGGCTACATCCTGTCTTTACAGTCCATGGTAACTGTTAAGTTGTCATTAGCAACGAGCACTTCCTGTCAGCACTAGATTGAGTGGTGCTGCTCAGACTCCACTCATCTACAAGCAGAACACTGAACGCCTAGGTCATCGGCAACGCCCAACGCTTATCCTGTGAAATGGGGCTAAGAGACGTGTGTTCTGCTTCTGGCCTAAAGAATTAAATCCTGCAATGGAAACGACCTCTGCTGTTACTGAAGGGCCTAGATGGTAGTGGTGGTGATGATGATGATGATGATGTATGTGTGTGTGTGCAGGTGCATGTGGTGCGAACAAAAACTATATATACCCACCTTTTTCATGTGTACCTGTGCACAGATAAATACATATACACAAATCCTAAGCCAGCTGCAGATAGAGCCCTGGTCTTTAATCATCACACATTCACATCCCTGCCTCTTATCTACTGGGAAGCATAACTCCAAACATACAGGCAGAAATAAGACACCCACATTGCTCGCACATTATCGTCCAAGAAATTTCACTGAAGTAAAGAAACTAAACCAGAATTTGCCGGTGCCAGGGCTGTTTTATCTGTCACCCAGAGCTAAACGCTGCAGATTTTGTTGACAGTACTGGGTGGTGCAACCAGGTGAGGTCTGAAACTCTGTGTTTGATGTTTTCTGATGTGTAGATGAAAAGATAGAGGCTGTGTTTGAGTCTGATGTTGTAATCCCTCCCGTTGCAGATGTCCAAACACGTTACACTACATGCAAGACAAGGAATTACTGTCACTGGGACCCTGATACACACAAACGCTTCAAAGGTAATCACAGCACAGAAGTATAAAGTAGTAGCTCTGTACCAGTCGCTGTTAGTAAACACATTATAGCTGTGTTTTCTTTGTACTACTTTTCTGATTTCAGAGAGCAATTATGCATTCCCTTAATAATATGTTTTGGCCATTTGCAAAGCTTTATATAGCTGCTTCATGTCTATCTGTAAATAATCAAAGAGTAAAATGGTGAAAAATGGAGTAGACAACTTAAAAACATGTATGGAGTTTACATAATATACATATATGATATAAGGAAACTGCTTTTTTATGAACTGAGATAATTGCTCATCTTCAGAGTCGTGTTCAAAATGTTCTGGCACTGCAAGGCTATGATAATCGCTTTTTGACCACTAGGAAGCAGAAATGCCTCCACATTGAGTTAACAAACACACAGCCCTGATGAATCTGCTTATCAAGTTATTATGGCAAACATGCTACTAAACAGGTTTTTACTTGCACTTTTGACAGACAAAAAGCAGCATTATCAACAAACTAGAGTCACCTTTCTGGCCACACATGTGGTATAGCTTTACTTGCATGAAAATTACTAAACTATATCAGGAGTTGTTGAGAAATGATGTAATGTACTCTGCAATGTAAATGCAGTTGGGGAAAAACAAAAGAATGAGCTGAAAGTGCTGAAATCTCTGTTGAGATCTTCTGGTTTCTCACTACAATCAAGCTGAGCACATTACACAGCGACATTTGATTCAATTTTAATGTCAAAATATCAGTAATTGCAGGTTTAAATTTAGAAACCTGGTGCATTTGAAAATCACACAGAAAAAAAAACAAGGAAGTGAAATAATTTTAAGCCAGCATTTAAAGTTTTGATGCAAATGAGCCGTTAATGATAGACTGTGTCACTACTGAAGGACCATGAGAAGATGATCATAAAGCCTTCAGTCACTCAGCTGCTAACAAGAGGCTGGTTATGGCAGAAGCTCTCAGTGTCTCCTCCCCCCCCCCCCCNAACACACACACACACACAGAGTGGCTGGCTGGCATATGGGCCAGTTTCCTCCTCACACCAGTGAGAGCTGTCTGTGGCACTGATCTGTCATCACACAGATTTGGACGTCACTCTCACACCCACTATAGCTGGATTCTGTAGAGGCTTGTACTTTATGTCCTTAAAACTTCCTGTTGGATGTCCTTGTATGGGCACACAGGCAGAGAAACACACAGGCACAGAAATATACACGCTTGAAAGCGTGTATGTAAATCAAGCTTCACAAATGTTTGTGCACTCACAGGCAGCTGAGACCCAGATAAAGTGGGTAAGTGTCTGTGAGTTTACTCTTGAAAAAAAGTTGAGTAATATTCAATAAAGCAGTGATTGGTAACAGATGATTGTCAGCCACAGCATTATTTATTGGCAGGAGGCAGGTTGCCACAAATGCTTCTCTGTCACTACAATTTTGCAAAGTTTCAATCTCAATTAGTGTCAAAAAAGTGTCAAAATATCTTCATAAAATAGAAAGAATAGAACAGAATAACTTTATTGTCTATCAAAGTGGAAATTTGTCTTTGGTTTTACAGGTGGTACGGTGTTAATACAATAGAATACAATAAAAATTCAAGTAGACAAACATTATAATAAATAGACAAAACACATGGTAGAATCGAATAAAAGATCTCACAGCTTTAAACAGGCAGAATAGAGTAAAAATGAGTGGAAATCAATAATTGTTCAGGCTGTGTGAGTCTTTGTAGGAGATAAACTTATTTACGGTATAACACACTCAGATACACCATTTAGTGATTGCACTACTTTTATTTAAAGCATTTTACAGTATGAGTACATATGTTTGCAGTATGGGTGGCCCTAGTGGGAATAAAGCTCTAGCCTTGGTTAAATTACTGCCACACACAAACCATTTAACTTCCTCTCAGTCTATCTGGTATGTAACACTACACTAAATTAGGATGTAATGATACTATGAGGAGGGGAAAACTTCTCCCATCTCTGCTCTATCGTCATCTTTACTTGTTAATCTAATGGCATGTGACACGTCTTTGGTTTTACTCCCAGTATCTTCTCAGTTGTAGCAGTGATAATAACAAAATCCTTCTTAAGTGCCTCCTAAGTCAAAAAAAAAAAAAAAAAAAAAAAATCCTTAAATATCTTTGGTAAGTATACTTATTATGTATTCAGAAGTAGTACACTACAGATGTGGTAAACTGATTTTCCTAGATGTGCATAAATATGTTGAAATTATACTCCACTTATTTTTGGGGTACATTTTACATACCAAACTTAAAAAATATATATATAAATATATGCAATGGGTGGCACCAATTTTGTTTTTTGTTTTTTTTTTTTTTTTTTTTTTTTTTTTTTTTTTTTTTTTTTTTTTTTTTTTTTTTTTTTTTTTTTTTTTTTTTT
>VXCM01004198.1:27911-93319 GCA_014773175.1 Lucifuga dentata
GTGGTAGACAGGGAGGAGTGATGCTGAAAAGGAACATCAAAGGAAAGAAAGGATGGGAGGGAATTACAAAAGAGGGAAAACACAGATTAGGTTGATGGAAGAGAATGAGAGAAAGTTTGGGTCAGCAGAAGGGCTGCACAGAAAGCATGACAAGAAAAGAACAGGGCTGAGCTAATTATCTGGTTTTTATTATCAGACTCCAGCATGTAGACATTACTGTCTGCGTGATGAGAATCTTCAGCATGAACACAGCCACAATGGGCTTTTTGGACTATGTTTTGTATAAATCCAGATAACTCTCTGCCAAACACAATACTGAAACTTCTGATTCAGGTTGATGTTGAGCGTTAAGGCCTTTTTAATCCCACGGGAGAACTGCTTTATCACAGATTCCATCAGAACTGGTGGGTAGTCACTGAGAGAGACAGTCCAGCCGTTCCATGGCAGAGATGGAAGACAACTTCCAGCCAGACCTTCCAATCATACATAATGATTTCCATTCGTTAGCTGCAGGCAGAGAGAGAGAATCTATCTCAACGCAAATCATTTCCCTTGACTAAATCCAAAATAACTTAAAACCTCAATTCGCTGATAACTAATCTGAAAATCTGTCAGCTGCAAATGTAGTAATATGCAGTTGTTAACCACAAATAAGATTGGGAAATACATGCAGAAATCAAAAACAGCCCCCTAAATTCTGTACTCATTAAAGACCATTATCAGAATCATCATCTGAGAGGAGAGGAGAGGAGAGGAGAGGAGAGGATCTGGGTGTAAATCACATCGAGGTCTTGCTGTTTCACACCCCACTGCAGCTGAAACCCAAACGTCCATAACCAAACATCTGTTGTGTTTGGCCGTGGCAGCCTTCCCACTTCTCCCTCCTCTCCTCCTCTCCTCTTCTCCCTCTCCTTCCTCTCCCCAGCCGGCCGACCTCCCTGACAAAACGTTTTACTCTCCCTCCCACAGCAAGTTTTATCCATCTCTTGCATTTAGTTCTCTGATTCGGGGAAGAGGAGGAGGTGTAAGGAGGGCTGAAAGTGAAGAGGAGGTTACAAATATATGAGATTCTTTGTGAGAAGAAGCTGCCCTGTGGAAATGAGAGATTTGGATCATCACACATTTTTCCAAACACAACAGTGTCTGGCTGTAATATGTAGTTATTATGGATTGTTGCTTTGCTGATTCAGTGATGATCTCATGCTCTTTTGGCAATAGATCATCTTCCAGCCGTCCTTAATAACATCTCACAGTCTTATTTTTCTGGACACACAGAGCAGGAAAAATTAGCTGTCTGTCTGTCATGTAAAAACGTTTCTGGAAGCTCTAAAATGGATCGTTTATGGGAAGACATTCCTTCTGAAACATTACATGATTGTGGTTGGCTTCATTTTTAAAGAATCCACACTATGTTTGACAAGAATGTAGCCATAAAATCCAATCTGCTAAAAGTGACAAACATGAAACATCATATAATAAATAATCTGTAATAAAGACATAGCAAATAAAACTGTGAGTTAAAATCTCCACTTTAGTAATTACTGTACTAAATATACACTATATATTTATTGAAAACCCTCCAAGCCTAAACTTGTTTTTGTAAATTTGCTTTTCATCGAGTTTGGCATTTATTTGATACCTAAAAAGCTGTTTCTATTGCAAATATGGCATAATTTTCCCAGCACAGCAATAACTAGATGGTTCGCTCATTTTATCCCACCCTTCTGTGGGTAAATTCCTACTCTGCATTGAACCCATCCTGACTACCAGGAATAATGAACACCCATAACGTGGTGCCCAGGAACCAATCCAGGTCTACTGGCCAGTGCCTTGCTCAAAGGCAATGGCAGGAGCACTATCCTAATATACACAAAACTTTTTTGATGGTAGGAGAAACCAGATTACCCAGAGGAAATGTAACATGGGTAGAAACTCCTTAAATAAAGGACCAGGGCTGGCATGGGGCTCGGAACTCACAACCTTTCTGCTGTGAGGCATCATTGCTAACCACAGTGCCACCCTGCAGAAAAACAAACAACTATAAAAAATTAGAACCTAATTACTTTATTTGTCACAAGAAACATCCATCCATCCATTTTCTATACCCATTTGTCCTGTTAAGGGTCACAGGAGCCTATCCCAGCAGTCAATGGGTGAGAGGCAGGGTTCACCTGGACAGGTCGCCAGTCTATGGCAGGGCTGACACACAGAGACAGACAAAGCCATTCACACCTAGATTTTTCCAGTTCACCGGACCTGCATGTCTTTGGAGGTGAGAGGAAGCTGGAGCACCCGGAGGAAACCCATGCAGACAAGGGAGAACGTGCAAACTCCACACAGAAAGGACCTGGTCAGACTCGAACCCAGGACCTTCTTGCTGTAAGGCGACAATGCTAACCACTGAGCCACCGTGCTGCCCCTTAAGAAACAGTAGTTTTAAAAATTCTATATCCAGATCAAATTGTACTTTTTGATAATCTATCATGGGATAAATATGCTTGACTTTTATCATTGAGATTGGTGTTGAATTCCTGAATCTAGCCCTGAATCCAGTCCTGAATCAGAATCCACACCAAATTTTAATGGCTTCTTCCCTGTTCATGCGATTTATTAGTACTTGTTCTGGTTTAGTCTCTTTCCGTCTCTCTTTCCCTGTGTGATACTGACTGCCTGTCAGTCCTCCTGTCTGTCTCCAGCACTTTGCTAATCAGCCCCACAGTTGCTCTTTGTCTCCTCACAGCCCATGCTCCTCCTGCCCTGTCAGGCATGTGGTCCAATAATAGCCTGGCCAGGTAGCTCAGCCATGTGGAATTTGACATTGTGTCCCGGGGCATGTGCTATGTGATCTCGGGCCCCCAGTGGAAGAGTGTGAGTGGACGGGATACAGCGAGTGTCAGGACGAGTGAGGCGATTCAGGGACAAGGTCTGCCAAAAGTAACATCTCCAAACAAAGAAAGTAACTAAGTAACTATTTTATTTGAATACTGTACCTAAGTACAATTTTGAAAGTACTGTACTTTATACATTTCTTTAGTATTTCCAAATTTGTGCTACTTTCTACCTTCTGTTTCAGTATATTTCAGAGGGACATATTGTACTTGTATTCCATTTATCCAGTGACTACAATTATTTGTTACTTTATTTCTGAACTCAGCATGACATAACTCATAATTTGTTGTGAAGTAAAAACTTTTTACTTTTGTTTTAGCTTGTTTTTTAACTTAATGGTACAATGCAATTTAGACATTATCTTAAAAGTTTTGGAAACAAGCATGTAATCCTTCAACTAATCTGAAACTAATTTTTGGAAACTAATTTTGGTAGATTTTATGACTTCATTTCAAAATGTGTATTATTTCCCTTTCAAACTCTCCAAAATTGATACAACATACAATTTTTTTGAATGAAAAAACTTTGTATCTCCAATTTTTGGGGGGATTTTCAAATTATTTTTTTAACATGATGCAGCAATAACCTAACCTGACATGGCCCAGTCTTAACAGAAATATTTTACTTTAAATATTTTAGTACACTTTATAGTTATTTACTTTTACTTAAGTAGAGATTTGAATTTATACTTTTACTTGTAATGGAGTATTTTTGCATTCTAGTACTTTTACTTGGAGTTAAGTATTTTTTGCCGCTGAACATTTCAACATGGCAGAAGGTTTAAACATGACATAGATGAAGAGAGACAAAATTCATATTTTCTCCATGTTTGAGCTGATGTACTGTAGTCATGTTTCAGCCTCACACGAAATAAGCACATTTTCTGAAACTAGATGTTTCCTTCAAATGATCCCACATATGCATTTTGTCTGTAGAGTTTCTTCCCTCATAAGCTTTTTAATCTGAGTATGCAAAAATAGGCGAGAATTCCAAAACATTAGGTAGGTTTTAAGAGGTTAAATGATGTATATATATAACATTAGAAGAGCTGCATGAATATCATATCATATTATCTAAAATCGTTAATGTCTCAGATCATCACACCCAGCTGGAATTTATCCATATTAAACATGATCCACATTAAACATATTTTGTTGTCAAACATGCATGGGTGTTTGCTCTGTTTTCTTACATCTCCAATATCAATTTGTACTTTCTTTCCATCCACAGATACACCCCTCCATCTTACAACCTAATGAAATGTCCACCTTCATCAAAGTGATGACCCACACCCTGATAAGCAGAGAGACAGCGCACATATATAAAGCTTGGCTGTTATTAGTCCTGCATGCTTTACACACCCGCCTCTCTTTTCTCTGAGGACCACAACTGGTGGCTCAGCCCCTTGGGGAGGGGACTGCGTNCCCGCCTCTCTTTTCTCTGAGGACCACAACTGGTGGCTCAGCCCCTTGGGGAGGGGACTGCGTGATTCATGAGCAAGGGAGGAAGGAATGTATGCGAGCACCACATGTCTTTTGGGTTACACACTTATACACACACACTCACTCGACGACAGGTGCAGCACAGCGGGTGTGTAGGTGGCACTGAGGAAAGGCCTTGTTAATGTTGGCTGGCACCAGACTCTCAGCCGTACCCTGTTGCACCACCGGAGGCTGTGTGGTCACGGGCTGATATATGGCCTGCTGTATAGGAATAGACATGCCATCACATTCATTCCATATAAACTAACATTGCAGGACCGAACAGACACGCTCTGTATTCTGTCCAAAAGTGTCAGCAGCAAGTGCTGACCACGATATTCAGAATATTCAAGCACTTTATTACCCAAAGACATGTCGTGTGGATGTGCGTTAACCACTGACAGTTGAAATTTTGACAGCCTCGCATTTCTTTTACAGGACTTGGAACCTTTAGAAACCTAAAATGAGGTTATGAGGAGGTTATGAGTTTATGGCGAGCTGAGAAATTCCTTCCGACAAAAACTTCAGTTGAAGTGTGTATAACTTTACATTCAGGTGTGTTTGTGTATGTTTCTGTCTAGCTTTGGTTTGTACGCTCTGGGGGCCCAAATGATTCAGCCAGAGAGAATGAGACGAGGACAGCGACTGGTAAATGATCTCTGGTCAATTTGTCAGAGGCTGAGACAGCGGCCACCTGGGAGAGCAGTGGTGTTAATGGAAGCATAAAAATGTTCACGTTTTAATTGATATCATATGACGATATTTGGGTTATTAACATATGTGGCATGTACTGTATGTGTAGCTCATGAATCTGGGTCAAAATGGGCCTGGGTTTGATCAGGTTAGGAGCCCTGTCCACTTCTAATGGTTTCAGTTGTGTGTGTGTGTGTGTGTGTGTGTGTGTGTGTGTGTCTGTGTGTGTGTGTGTTTGCATATGAAGAGGTGTGTTTTACATTGAAAGAGGCCCTGTACCTCTGTATCTGTGCCAATGTGTGTTTTTGTGTTTGGTCTCAGCACGTGCAAACATTTATACGCAACTAAAGGAAGGCAGGTTTGCCTTAGTCAGAGGTCTCCCTTTCTCTCAGTGACAGGAGTGTGTGTGTGTGTGTGTTTTAGAGGATTTGTTAATTTTTTTTTTTTGTTTTTGGTTATTAATCCTTCAAGTGGCCAGAAAGCATTAAAATTCTCAAAACTGGACATATAAGGGGATTTTTTCTTTATTTTTTCCTTTTTTTTTTTTTTTTTTTNTTTTTTTTTTTTTTTTTTAATCATTTTGTCATCTCCAGTTTTATAAATTTCATTACCAATTCTCACAGGAATCATTCCCTAAAATCAATACTTTCATTACTTTTACTTTTAATACTTGAGCACATTTTGATTACTTTTGCTTGAATAAAAATTTGACTGCTGTACTTTTACTTATAATGTAGCTGGAGTATGTTCTCATTGTAGTGTTATTACTTTTCCTTACATAAAAGATTTGAGAACACACACGCACGCACGCACACACGTGTGCATTAGCATCTGGTAGACGTATGGAAGGTTCTTTTTATCTGATATATCAGTCACACGTCTCTCCATTTGCAACTCTTGTGAAATAAAAGCAAGGCAAAAAAGGTTCTCCAGCATCATAAATATTAGATATAATATCAGAATTTTGCAGTTGTTTTCTTTATCAGACAATTATTTCTAAATATCCAGCACTTCATAATATTTTTCATCGAAGCAGCCTGCCTCAGGGAAAATTTCCCAGGATAGTTACTGCAGTGTTTCAACTGCCGCACAGTATTAAGTAGTAAACTCTGAGCCTGTGCATTCCTGTGTGCTGGTTGCTATCTGCAGCTGTGGGGCTGTTGGCTGGTTGATGAATGAACCAATGGCGTCCTGGCTAAGTGATGAATGGACCAATAGAGGATGATGGATAACACTGGAGGGATGGGGCGAGAAGTGGATGGTCTCACAAAACATGAATGTACCAGCAAGATGTAAAAATCAACAAGTAGAGGGGGAACCAGAGAGAGAGAGAGAGAGAGAAAGAGAGAGAGAGGAACCAAGAAAAGAGAGAGAGCGAGGGATAACGAAAGGGTGAGATAAAATGTGTGTGTGTGCAGTGATAAGTGAGGGGGAAGTGAGACTGGGAAACTTGAAAAAGTGTTCACAAAGGGAGGAGAGCTGAGAGGGAGGATTTATGACTGGGAGAGAAAAGAAAGAAAGAAAGAAAGAAAGAAAGAAAGAAAGAAAGAAAGAAAGAAAGAAAGAAAGAAAGGATAATGCACTGAGCAGAAGGGTGTTGTGAACTCTGCAAATCCATCAATGACATGACGCTATGAATGTGCTGCAAAGAAAAACCACACAATAAAGGCAGACAAAATGGCAGCGCAGGCCTAAAAACAGACTTGTGTGGAAAAAAAAATGCAAAATGATATTTTACCTAATACTGAAAAACTTCCAAAAACAATCAAACCGTGAGGTTACCCTATAAAAAGCTTGTTTTGACTCTAAAAACCCTTTTTGCACCACAGACGTTTCTCCAGGATCCAGGATCCTTTTCAGAAACTCAGTAACTTTTTCTTCATTTCACACTAAGAAACCAGCACAATGGTAGGAACTCTCCGCTTATTCAGGAACTGCTGGGTGGAGCTTGGAAGACTGAACACTCACTGATTGGACAGAGACAAGGTTCCCTTTCAGGGGGTCTCTTTCTGATATTAGCTTCCACGTTTCTTG
Organism: Lucifuga dentata; assembly: GCA_014773175.1. Classification (NCBI taxonomy): domain Eukaryota; kingdom Metazoa; phylum Chordata; class Actinopteri; order Ophidiiformes; family Bythitidae; genus Lucifuga; species Lucifuga dentata. The sequence goes on from VXCM01004198.1 coordinate 35,009, forward strand.
AGATTCTTAAGTTCTGCTGTTGATCTCTTCTGCAACAGGATATCTGTGATACTGAAAAACAGAACAAAGAGGAAAGCTCCTCAACTCTTCCATGACTGGTTGTTGTTGTTTGTGGTGGTAAAATGTTGGGGCATCTGATAATAATGCAGCTGTTTTAAAGGACCATACCACCCATTTTGCATGTTTGAGCCTAATATATTCAATTTTCATACACGTGACATTACTGACAATCATTTCCCAAAGGATAAAACTGTATTTCAGCTTTCCTGATATTTTGCAAAATCTCTTAATCTTTCAAAATCAAATATTCAACCGATACACCCACCTTAATGTTGATGTTTCGCCTGCTAATACTTACATAAAATTATGAAGTCATGGTTAAAGTTAAAGTTATAGTTTTCGATAAACACAGGTCTTCTTTTGGGACTATATTTCCCGGTGGAGACATACACTTATTACACGTATTTTATTGAGCTTAAACGCTAAAATTACGAAGCTTCAATAAAACCTGAATGCACATGTTGTTTCCGATAATGGATTACCTGTCACAAGAACGTTTCAAGTATCAGCAAGTTGATTTTAATAGCATAACAGAATGAACCAAAACCAGTGGCGGTCTTGAAGGTAGGAATTTTTTTTAACTCACCGTTCCAGTAGTATGCTTTGGGAAATGATTGTCAGTAACGTTGCGTGTATGAAAATTGAATATATTAGGTTCAAACATGCAAAATGGGTGGTATGGTCCTTTCAGATAGATGTCACTTGCACTAATTTTCCTAATCATAATGGTACGAGTGTGAGCCGGAACTTGCTGTAGGAACCATGTAGTAAATCGCACAGAGATTAAATCCTCCTCTCGTTCCAGCATTAAAATACAAAGAACGCGGAACATATTTTCAGGTCTCTTGAAGACATTCGTGCAGGTTTTCATGCAAATCAAAACTCTCCCAACACAATTCTTGCCGGCAAGTCAGAACTGAAACTGTTGTAACTTTCTTGCCAAAGTGATTGATATCAGTATCAGCTACAGCATTATGCCACAAACAGCTCCACAACCCCGGGGCCACTTGGCAGGCAACATATAAGGCCGCTATGCAGGTTTAAAGCACACTGGGTTCCAAACAGCTCTGTCATCACACTCAGAGCTTAATAACAAAGAAAGACTGATTAAAGTTTGGGCGTCTGCACACCTGCCTATCCTCCAAAAAATCTCGCTTCTGATCGCCGGACTTACAATGTGTATTTCTGACAAGTCCGTAAGAGTCATACAGATCAGTCCAACACACAAAAAGCTGAACAGTTTATAACCAAAGCTCAGTGATCGTCATGCTGTTTGAAGTTAGTTGATGATGGAGAACATGTGGGCAGTTTCCACCTCCTGGAGGAAGCCTTTCATTCAAACAGGAAAAGCTGAAATGAATTTTCAGTGCCAGACGCAGAAAAGGAGGAACAGGAAGAGCAACGATAGCAAAGGGGAATGATTAGGAGGTGAAGACGTGAAGACAGGGAAGTGGAAAAAGGAGTGGAAAAGGTTAGAGTTACAAATCCATCAAACAAACAAACAGCATGACAGTCACTCTTGGTTATATCATTGTACTGTGCAGCTTTCCAGAAAGAATGGTTGATTTCATTTGTTCCTCATTATTGTGGATCATCAATATATAAACTTATATGTTTATGCATTATATAATGCATTAAGGCCTGTAATTCCCATCTGGCTAAACTTGACTTTATACATCATGATATACAGCACAAATACTGTTATAAATTCAATGCTCTGTGCTTCATACTGATCAACATAACCTCACTATGTTAACATATGCAGCTTATAAGTTATTGGGGTGTATTTAATGTCACAAAGCCTAAAGTATGGAATAATAACAGCATATTCAATTGCTTGAAATACTACAGTAACAATCAAGCTGCTCAGCGTGACAGCTGTAAGTAATCACACACATTTTCTTCAGGAAATGCTCCCATCTAGTTTTATTTGTCTCTCTTGTTTTTCCACTTAAAGGCTGAAATGAAGAACATGGAGTTTTACTGAAGCACACATTACTGGCATGCTCGGCTCGGTGGCTGAAATGGGCATTTCAAGATATAGTGAGAGCCCCACTTAGGCCTACAAATCTACTTTTGTCTATTTGTATTTTATATTTCTGACAATAATGCTTGCAGTGGAGTTAAGTTCAGCTTAAACTCAGCTAATAAAATGTACAAAATAAGAAGACACTGGAAAAAAAAACCCACTGGAATTACAAATAACAAGACTTTGATAAAAATCAATTTGAGACTTAATTTAGCTTTGCACTGTGATCTTCTATAGCACCAAATCTTCACCTGAAGAGGAACATGAGCTGTTACAACACTGACGTATGCAGACAGACCAGGACTAATGTAAAGGAGAGGAAAAAAAAAAAAAAAAAANAAAAAAAAAAAAAAAAAAGGACTATTATCTGACTTCTCTCTGGGTTGCCATGCTTCTGTCATGGTAATGAGATGAAAACAAACAGTAACTGTAGCCCCGTGTGTATGCGTGTGTGTATGTGCATGTATGTGTATCTGCAGTGTTCTCTTGTCTGGGATCAATGGCAGTCATTTACAGAGTGTTGGAGGAATGAGTCAGTGTGTTTACTGTTTTCACAGATGGAGCTCTGACACTGTCTGGATAACTGAGATAAATGACTCGCACTTCAGCTCAGCAGATGGGAAAAAATAACAGCCTGAAACACACACACAACACACACACAACACACACAATACACATTTGTGCTTGTAGATGCAACTGTTTTTATGGACTACCGAGCATGGCCATACAGTAAATGCACACACATAGCACACACACATGCATGCACACACAGTGGATGAAAGAAATGAAATGAAAGATATTGTTCAGGGCAGCTATTTAAAACCTATTTGGCACAGACACTGGATTAACATTTCCCTCACTCGGGTCGACACATTATCACTGCATCCTGTTAGAAATGAAACACTTTATCAGCTGTAATCTTGTTGCTCTTAATCACAACAGAACGGAAAACCACAGAAAAGAGCAGCTATTCATTATTGGGGGAAACATCAGCTGCTGATTGGCTCAATATGGCCGCTGATCCAAGCCAATAGGGAGAGCTCCTCTGTTATCAATTAGCTGCTGCAGTTACTTTGAGGGGAGCTGATCCATACAACAAAAGACAGAGAGGAAAAACTGACTCTGTGCCAATGAGCTCTTCCCATACGTTAAGAATATCGAGCGTATCACAGTTGAACTATGTCACCATAAATGAGATCTGTTAAAAATGTGTCATGGCCATCGTCTATCAAGCTGGCTTATTAAAGTTTAATATTGTTTTAGCAAGGGTTAATATCATGTATCTGAGCAGCAGAGCAGGTGGGATACAAACTGCTGCTGGTCTACAATTGAATGAGTCCTGCTGTTCATCCTCCGAAGGGTGTCCCCAGAAACACTTATAACATACTGCCGCCATATGGCCAGAAAACTCTTTGCACTGAGGGAAGTTGGGGTCTCACATCTCACATCAGTAAGGAACTCAGCCATGTACAGCATTGCTATGCCTGGTGCAGTCAGGCCCGCAGACATGAACAGTGCTCATTTAAACTGTCTTATCACGATCTGTCAATTATGCTTGTGCATCATGCACTAAGTTTTTCGATAATATTGAAATAAATGGCTGTGCAATGAAATGGTTTGTTTGTAGTGATGAACTTACAGAGAATTATCACCAAACTCTGAAGCCAGTTTTATCTCTCTGTCTGGTTATACAACTGGCAACCACACATTTACTGTATAATTCAGCCAGCCCTGTTTTCAGGAGTGTAAGGCAGCTATTTTCTTTTCTTTCCTTTTTTTTTTTTTTTTTTTTTTTTTTTGTGACAACAGCAGGACAGCTGCCCAGGAACAAACAGCAAAGACATGTTAGTGAACAGCTGATGAATCAGTTAATGACTCACATTTTTTCTCCAGAGTTGGTGGAGATCACAAACAGAGCTATAAAAAAAAAAGAAAGAAAAAAAAGAGACTGAATATTGGACTTATCAGATAGACAGAAACTCCAGTGTAATGATAGTTCTGATTACTGAATTTATAAGCTGTAATAACTTTGTGTCCGTTTGTTTTAGAGTTCTTCTGCCACCTAGTGGCAAAAAAAAAAAAAAAAAAAAAAAAAAATCAATTATAGCTGATCGAAACAGAATGGCAGGTTTTTATTTTATTTTTTGCATGGTTGTTGCTTCATAATGCTTGTTGACAGAGTAGATGTGTGACACTTTGGCACTGAGAGTCCAACCAAATGCTAAATGTAGTCTTGCCTAGATCACCAAGGGATCCAGGACTGCTACTGCACACACACACACACACACACACACACACACCTGAGCAGCTGCTGAATCCAGCCNGGACTGCTACTGCACACACACACACACACACACACACACACACCTGAGCAGCTGCTGAATCCAGCCACAGTCAGTTAATCCACTGGACAGCTGGGAGGACTTTGATGAAGAGCATTTCTTCCACTACAAAGATCACATGTTGTGATGGGAGAGCAAGTCTTACTTTAAACTCAAACTCTACCCAGACATCCCATAATTTTCCTGAAACAATCATTCTAAAACTCTTACGCTCACATCATTAAACATTAAGCTACTGATGCAGCATACTCGTTTCTGTCAAGATACTAAATCAGAACCAAACAGCATAATATTGAAACACACACACTGGTACACACACTTAGGAAAACACACTTGAAATATAATTTATTGTACATTTAAAGATCAACATAAAGCGGCACAATACCCATTTCAACCTGTCACATCGAAACAAAAAGACAACAGAAATCCTTATAAAATGCTCACTGCACCGTCTGTAATAACTGTTTTGACTTTAGAACAAAATGGAAATAAAGTTGCAGGAATGCCAGACCCAAACTGCATATACATATGTATATAAATATATATATAACCAAAAAAAAAAAAAAAAAAAANAAAAAAAAAAAAAAAAAAACATGAGACACTGCTGTATGGCACAGAAAGTCCAATCAGACCTTTGCTTTACTTCCTGTCATGAGCCCATTAACTTCCACTTTGTCCAGTGACTTGTAGGTGGTTACCAAGTCAGAATGAGTGGGTAATTTCCAAAAGAGGAAATCCTGGATACTACATTCTCTGTATCAATCCCAATTTTAAATGATCTTTTATAGATATAGAGGTAAAGAGTTTTCAAAGAATATTATTTCTTATTAAGATTGATTTAAAAAAAAACATTCCTTAAGCCCCATTTACAGTAGCATCGTATTACAGCATGTTGGCAGCAGGCGTGCGTCATTGTAAAAACCTCGACATTGAGGTGAAAGAATAAAAACTATACAAAAAAAACAAAAACATGATAGTCACAGTTACTCGTTTAAGATACTATTTACAACTTTGATCTAATTTTTCATATTTCACAAATCACTGTAAACTCACTTTTCATCACGGATTCAAAATCATCCACATTATTGATTAAATAAGATGCCATCATTCATCACTGTTAAGATATTAATTTCAGGGTGTTAGTGGGCTAGTAGCTGATAGCATGGACTACCGTCTCTCTTATTGCTGCGTGGCTCATGTTTTGATAGTTTCATAGCATGTCTTGGTAACAATCTATAACTGTGTATTTACTGTTACTGCATCGACTACATCATAAACCAAACCGCTGTGAACTGAGTGACACCCAAAGTAAAGAGTCATTGTGTGAAAGCAGCTTACAGTATGTACAGTATGACAGCGAGAACTGGCAGCAGTGAGGAAAATAGAAAAAAAACAAGTCAATAACAGCAGATGGCACAAATGTTTAGAAGTCTGGATAAAGCAGACGTACACATGTTGATGTACATTACAGCATAAAGACAAACCCAGCCAATGGTCAAGAGAAGAACGGCACAAAAGCATGCTAACTGGCTTTAAAAATCAACTTTTAAGTCATAAAACTCACACACAGTTTTATTGGGATTACCTGATGAAAATTTTACAGTTTCATTTCATTTCAGGGCTGCCTGTTTGCATATTTTATGTGGATACAGGAAATGTTCAGTAAATGAAATGTTTTTTTTTCTATGTTTCACACACAACATCTGCTAATTATGATAAAGTTTACTGGGGAATGGTGAGTTTGTTAATTTTTGGCAAACGGTTGCCAGGCCAAGAACTAAAAACCCAAGAACCCAAGAACTAAATAATAAAATATTATATACAAGGACAGCAGAAAATAAATATATGTTTTATTGGTACAGAACACAGTAGGCTTTTACACTCAATTTTCCCATTTTGAGCTAAACTGGATATTAAATATTTCATGATTGGTAGCCATTTGGCTGCATATGTTGGATAAACATTTCCTAATTTATGCCACTGAGGAACTGAGCCAATAACTTAAATATCTGAACTGTAAACAAAACCCGCATCAGAATAATTTTTCTATAATTGTCGAGGTTGGATCCAGCTGGCCAAAATGACCGTTTGTCGTACATTTACAAAGATGACTAGAAAAGGTAAGGAGGGTTAAACAAGAGATAATAAAGGCATCATTCATCATTTCAAGCTGAACCTTATTTTCAGTGTTACAGAACCTGTCTGTCAAGTACATTTACCCTGACACTACCATCATCACGCTTATCATGGAAAAAAGGGAGAAAAATAAAATCCTTGTCTGTTGCTGAGCGAAAACCTTAAACTACAAGAAGCATACTGTCCAAATAAACATAAATAAAGACGCAAAGTAGAGTTCTGGAGCCGAGCTGTTTGGAGACGCTTTGAAGAAGCAGCACTTGAGAGTTATACTGAAGGTCAGGCAGAAATTGAGAGAGGCAGAGGGAAGAGAAAGTGTACAAGAGAGAAACAGACTTCCTTTGGCACCTGTGCCACAGTGGCAGTGCTCTTCTGTGGGCGAGGCAGAAAAGGTACCAGACCCCACAGAACAGGGAAAGAGGGAGGAGTTGTTAGCCATCTCATCCATGACTGAAACATCCTCCCATGACCTTCCCTCTTCAACAGGAGGGTTGACCTTTACCCCCTCTCTCTCCATCCACAGATCCTGATTCAAACATTTACCCAGAGGTGCAGCCCCTCAATCAAACCTTTTACAGAACCGCAGTCTGTCCAGCAGAGCCATCACAGGCATCCCCCTAAAGGTTTTCCTCCTACAGCGTGAACCTTGAACCCTCTCTTCTGCAGTCACGGTTCTGTGACGAGTACTTTGGAGAACTCACGGCAAACAGTGACTGCTGAAGAAAGGAGGTTTTCTGGGTTCTTCTGTAGTGGGTTCTTAATGGCACAGAAAAAAACCTTCTGCAGGTTTCTGTCTCGGGTTTTGTTTCCATGGAAGCAGCTCAAGTTCTTCCCAGATGGGTTTCACGGGCTCAGTGCAGGCGTTCCTCTGAGGTTGGTAGTGCAGATCGTTCTGTGTTGAGGCTCTTCCCCAGGTCGGTTCAGTGTGCGGTTCTATAAGTTCTCCCCAGGCTGATACTGGGGCTCTGTGGAGGTGAAGTAGTCCTCTAGGAAGCCCTGGAGGTACTCAAAGGTGGGCCTCTCTTCAGGATCCTTCCTCCAGCAAGAAAGCATCAGCTCGTGCAAGGAGCTGGGGCACTCTGCCGGGCAGGGCATCCGGTAACCGCGCTCCACCTGATCGAGCACCTCACGGTTAACCATACCTGCCAATGCAACAGTAAGATATATTAAGGAACTGGTGTAGTAAAGAAAATAAAGAGTGTCCTCAATGCAGATCAGTGGTAAATGTATTATGTGTGATGTAGGAAACAAGGAGTTTATTTCAGATTATTCACATCAGTACATGACACCAAGTCTGGCAGAAGCTCTAAAAACTGGGATTGTAGGTCGATGGTACAGATAGACGCTCGTGCAAAAATGTTGAGGAAACCAAGCAATCTTTTTGGATTTGAATACAAATCAGAGTTACATATCAGAGCAACACCATACATCAATTTTTGGGAAAATAATTGAATGATGTTCATCATTAATATAATAATCATTTTGTTAACCAACAAGTTGTCCACCACCTTAAAGGACCATACCATGCATTTTGCATGTTTGAGCCTAATATATTTGATTTTCATACATGTAATGTTATTGACACTCATTTCCCAAAGCATACTACTGGAACAGTGAACTAAAAAAAAAAAAAAAAANTATTAAAATCAACTTGTTGATACTTGAAACGTTCTTGCAATAGGTAATCCATCATCGCAAACAAGATGTATATTCAGTTTTGTTTTTTTTTCCCCAAGTTATGCAATTTTAGTGTTTAAGCGCAATAAAAAGCACTGTGATCAGAAAACACTTCCTGTTGTCTGTTCTTCACTACAGCTCTTGAATGCACACTAGGAAGCATTTTCAGATCACTTCGCTTTTTATTGCATTTAAACGCTAAAATTTCTTAACTTCAAAAAAACCCTGAACATGTCTTGTTCACAATGATGCATCACCTATCCCAAGAACGTTTCAAGTATCAGCAAGCTGATTTTAATAGCGTACCAGAATGAAAGGAAACCACTGATGGTCTAGACGATGGGAAATTTCTTTTTTAATTCACCGTTCCAGTAGTACGCTTTGAGAAATGAGTGTCAGTAACATTACATGTATGAAAATTGAGTATATTAGGCTCAAACATGCAAAATGGCCGGTATGGTCCTTTAACACTTGTCAAAGCAATGGGGGAACATTGTTTGGATGCTGTTATATTGTGTGAGTTTTACCTGGATACGGGACTCTGCCTTTAGTTGCCAGTTCTGTGAGCAGCACACCAAACGACCACACATCCGACTTGATGGTGAAGCGACCATACAAAGCTGCCTCAGGTGCCGTCCATTTGATTGGGAACTTGGCTCCTGGAGAGTCGTGACAGTTTAATAGTTCTCTTTGACTCCTTTAAGACCATGATCTCTGTTCAGATATTCCCCTGCTTGTATTGTCAGTTTTACATTTCTAGAAATGAAAGAATGGCTGGCTGTGGAAAGAAGAAAACGGGGCTTACCCTGTCTCGCTGTGTACTCATTGTCTTCGATGAGTCTCGCCAGACCAAAGTCAGCCACCTTACACACCAGGTTGTCGCCCACCAGGATGTTGGCAGCACGCAGGTCTCTGTGGACGTAGTTCATCCTTTCCACATATGCCATGCCAGCAGCAATCTGGAGGAAACGAGACATTTTACGGTTCAGATATTTATCCAGAGCAAGCTGACACTGAGTCATCAACATCAACGACCTTGCTGCAAAGATTGCAAGGCCACAAAGGAGTGGTGTTGGTAAAAAAAAACAAGACACATTTCAGGCCGTCGTACCTGTTTAAGCACAAATAACCTTAACTAGGCTGGTTTACCTGAGCGGACATGTCGACTAGCTGAGGCAGACGAAGCATCTTCCCTGCTTCTCCTTTAAGGAAGTCCAGTAAGCTTCCTGTGAAGGCAGGACAAAAACTGTAGATAATGCAGCAAATAAAGGATAATTATTTGTGCATCTGTCAGCATATCGTCACTATGTGCAGCGCTGCACTGGTTTAACAGCTCAGTTACTGATTGTATCCTCTGTTACCTTGACTCATATACTCTGTCACAATATAAATAGGCTCCTCAGACACCACAGCATAGAGCTGGACCAGCTTCTCATGCCTCAGCTTCTTCATAACCTGGGCTTCCTGCAGAAAGGCCTCTGGAGACATGGTCCCAGGTTTCAGGGTCTTGATGGCTACCCGCGTCGTACCATTCCACGTACCTGGCAGAAAGCACAGTGACATTACAATAAGTAACCATTCCCTGTGTATTAAATTGCAGCCTTTTCTCTGTTTAACCACATCTCCTCTGAGAGTGTTACAGATTTCATGAGAGAAATTAATTCATGATCACTTTCACCCAGATTTACCTCATCAAAGTGTTTCGTGAAAAGCTCATTTAATCCTCACTTAATCTTGGCAGCAACAGTCAGATGGGAATAAATCAATTACATCAGAAAGACGAAGTGGTGGTGTGCAGCTCTTACCCATCCAGACCTCTCCAAAGCAGCCCTGTCCCAGTTTAAGGTCTAAGTGGAGGGACTCTCGGGGGATCTCCCAGGCGTCCCTGGCCAGTCCCTGTGTCTGAGGTTTTGCCACAGGACACACGTCTGTTAGAGCATGGCACAGTCCATCAGAGTGCTCTGAAAGGGGGGAGGAAGGAAAAGAAGAACAGAGGAAAAAGCAGAGAGAGGATCAGGGCGGGTTAATGAGGTCTGTGTTTTCTGAAACACAGACCTCATTATCCTGCCCTGATATACTTACTGCGGTAGTGGAAGACTAGCTGCTGTAGGCTGGTGAACTGGGTACGTGAGGTGATGTAGAAACCTCCACTGTCCAGCTTCCTGATCTTGTAATGTTTCACATTGAGGCCTTTGGTGTTATCATAATCCAGCACTGACAGGCAATATGCCCCTGCAAGCAAAGCAAAGAAACAGACAGGCAGGTTAGAATAAAAGCGGGAGTATCTGAGCCTGATGCTCCCTTAAGAGCCCTGAAAAATCAAATAAGAAAAAATTCTTGCCTGTGGTTTCCAAGTTTTCCAGGAAATTTTCAGCTAAGTATTATTTCGTCTGACACACAGGTGTAGATTTAATGTACAGCGTTTCCGCATAACAGATAGACACAAACTACAAAAATTATCTAAAGGAGTGAACAGCAACTTTTCCTCTCAAACACAAAACAAATGCCTTTAACAAAAAAATAAGGTGATTTTTTTAAACACCTGAAGTGGGTCATCTGCAGACTGTAATACAAATTACAAATGATGGAATACATTTTGCACAGTGGGACATGATTTACTCTTCACACAACATGAGCGATGTGCTTCAGCTTATCTGTCACACTGTGACCCTCGAATCTGACATCTAATACAGAATACACCCTGAAGCCAATGCGCCGTCTGCCACGACTCCTCCCACCCCCCCATGCTTCCCCTTTCCTTCACTTCATGCCACTCCTCCCCTTACAAAGAGTGTGTGTGTGTGTGTGTGTGTGTTGGCAGAACAGAGACTTATAGCCAGGGGGAAATCTAGCACCCTCCTAGGCTGACCTAGTTAGGGCAGAGTGATTCACCCCATCCATTCACAAGCCCCAAGCCACTCCACTTTGTCTTTCTCCAAACTTCCTCCCAAACAAGCCCCTAAAGAGAGAGCCCACCTACAACACAGCAACGAGACCTGACTGCTGACTCTGACATAGATTCATCTGCTGCAAGCCCAGAGAAGAAAGATATTGTGCCACAGACTGATTTGCAAGTTAACATGTAATAATTACAATGTTCTGCTACTTTCAAATCGAGTCCCTGAAGATCTACTTATTTCTAAATAAGAGTAAATGAAGGAGATGCAGAGAAAACTGTCAATGCTTCCTTGTCCTTGTTTTGCACATTTTAAATACCCACCGAGCACATTATTCACATTCTTATCCAACCTCTTTTGTACTCAGTTTGTTTTCAAGTGTTGTTGGACTGCAATCACTACTCATTGAAATCTTTGTATTTGCCTTCTATGATGACTATGATGTAAAGCTCAGGTTCTTGTGATATCTGGTTCTTGTAAGTGCAACGCACAATTTCATAATTGTGTTTTTAATTTTTGAGACAATTGTCCTTTTTCCTTGAGAAATGAGTAACATTTACAGTTCTCAGGGCTTTAGCTGAGAAACATTGCTTGAAATGAGACAGAAATAGAAGAACTGATTGATCCACGTGATAATGCCTGCAGCCTCTGGAGTGCCTGTTCGTGCAGCGCCCTCTCACCTTTAGTGGTCTCGCTCTCCCTCACCAAGAAGGTTCCTCGTCTGTTCTGTAAATTCAGGAGGAGCCTCTCTGAGTCACGCCGAGTGATCTTCCCAAAATACCACCTGCCAAAGTGGGCCACAGAGAATAAGATCAGTGAAGGGCTGCGACTGAGCGGCTGGAAAGAGGCAGGCAGAGCTACTTTTGGGATGGCAATACAGTATGCAGGACTGAACAGGAAAGACAGTGGTCATGTCATGTCACTTGACTTATAATGCATTAAAAATTAAATCGCATTCAGGTTCTGCACTGGGAAAGAAAAAAAAAAAAACATNAAAAAAAAAAAAACATCAAGAATGGAACTAGGATAATGTACTCTTCTGCTTGGATGGAGTCGGACGGGGCCACGTAGTTGCTGGGAATGTAACCACTCTCTCCTGTCGTGAGGGAGCGAGCGAGCCACCAGTCCCCTTCTCTGTGTGAGAGAGAGAGAGAGAGAGAGAGAGAGAGAGAGAGAGAGAGAGAGAGCGAGAGAGAGAGCGAGATCTCCAACTGACATTTCTTAGTAAGTCAATTTTTGATAGAAAGTGAAAATTCCACATTATTTGACTGAGCATCCACGTTGTTATACAGGTATTTTTTTTAATTTAGTTTTTAACCTTTATTTATCCAGGGGTAGTTCAATGAGAATGGAACGGCCTGCTCACACTCACACACATTCACACCTGGAAGCTGCCCAGTACAGCCACAGATATACAGTACAAGTATTACAGGAAAACAGGAAACCTATTGATTTGAACTTTCATCTGCCTCATTCTACCTCGGTCCACTTAGTGATGCTGTGGGGGAAAAAAAAAAAAAAATNAAAAAAAAAAAAAAAAGTTCTAGCAACCTTTTATTCCACTTTTTTTTAAATTTCAGTTTACATTTTAGGCCTTTAGCTCTTCCACTGTGTCCAGAAAGACTTCCAATATGTTATTATGTCAAGCACACCAGATTAGTTTACATCTGATATTTGCAAAGGTTGATTGATAAGTTCTGAGCCTGAGAGTTAAGTGAGCATGGGCTGTAATATTTATATTACTTTTATTCATTAAATGATCCTGACTGCTGTTCTCTGAGTTGTACAACATGGACCACTTGGTGAATACGCAGTGATTACATACTAGAACCCATATTAGAACCCATTGTGCCTTCAGTGATGACATAACATCACTTTAACATCATATCAGCTTTGGAGGAATATTTGAACAATCAAGAAAAGGATTTCTATAAAACTGGGATAAAATACCCCTAGCAGACGTATGTGCAGTTTGAAGATCAAGTTGAAAAATAAATAGCTGCAACAGAAGGAGCTTGATTTTTCTACACTAGGCACATAACCCGTCAATCAACCCTCGTACTCTTTGAGCAATAATACTCTGGGCATAATCAGATGAATCCACGCTGAAGAATTGGAGAGAAATGTGAACAAAAGGTTGCCCGAGATTTTTTTGAACTGCATTGTGCATTACTGACCTGAAGCTGTACTTTTTCCTAGGAGAGACCATGAAGCATGAGAAAGAAAGAGAGAGGGAGAGATAACAGACACAGCAGACACATCAAAACGCAGTGAGGAGACACAGCGAGCAAGCAGCACAGAACACAGACAGAAAAGCTGAGGAGCCAAATACGCTGCAGGAGCACACGGTCGGGCTGCACGATATGAATACGCTATCAAATTATTCTTTTTACAGACATCAGCTGCAGTATTCTTCTGTGATTCATCACGTCTGCCAGAGATACTTTAGTTTCACAGACTGCAATATTAATATAAAAATTCCCGTGTACCCAATTCTGTTTTGTAATGCAGATACTGAGCTGTTTTATTATACGGGATTAATAAAGTGAGAATACATTATATTGTTCAGCCCCACCATGAGGACCAGTCTATAGATAAAGAACAGCAGAACAGACTTATGGCAGGAAGTTATGGAAGGAGCCCAGAAGAAAAAAAAAAAAAAAAAANAAAAAAAAAAAAAAAAAAATCATTGCTCTGCTTTTAAACATCTGCATGGAAACTATGCTCCAGATGCTGATGATTTGGGGAAAAAAAGCAGCTTAACATTTTTCACTTCCTGCCACTGAAATATATACATGTTATTCCTTTATCCAAATCACACCGCTGCTAATGTCCAACAACAACAGAAAATACATTTCTGACTGAGATAAACTGAGAATTAATGAAATGTTTGGAATGCTGAAGTAGGATTTTAACCCTGGATATGAAAAGCTCCATAAAGCGTTCTTAAGATTAGTGAGGCAGTGATGATGTTAGTAGTCAGAGCAAAGTGTTGTTCTGCTTCGTGTTAGTTAACAGATGGAGAGGATCAGACTCTGCTGTGTGGATCTATCCACAGTTCCTGTTTCCGTTGATTTAGATGAGTGTGCGTGTGAATGCATCGTGCATGCGTATTGGGATTATGACAAGTGAGTTGGCGTTGTGTCACAGACAATTCTTGTTTCTTACGTGTTGTTGACAATCTGCAGCCTATTGCCTTTCCTAAAGGTCAAATCAGACGCCGTCCGTGATTCATAGTCATACAGCGCCACAAATGTGGTGACACCTCCTGCAAGAAACAACACACACAGTATGCATTTAGGGAACAATGTAATTAAAGGCAGTGGTACTTCCCTTTAAGGCCCATTCACATCAACTTCCACAAGCCACCTCAGCTTCCATTATGCAAGTCTAGCACAGGTTTTGATGATTATTTGTTCAGTCTTAAGTAATGCTATCAATTTTAACTTCTGCCCCTGCTCTGGATCTATATAAAATAATTTTCCAGCCTAATGAAAAATATCGACATTTATACGGTCAGAGCCCGATCGTCCATGAAGGACAAAGCCATCATACCAACAGCTTTCTATTATCTGTGTATCTGTCAGTAGCTTTCTGTCCCCACCTTTAATGAGCATGAGATATAAACTTGGGAAGACTCCAGCAATTGTCTGTCGTTTCATTATACGCACGGGAGGCCAGCAGAGTGGATACTGAAACACTGACAGCCCACCAACATTAACCTAACCATCTGTTGAATCCAGACACATTAGAGTTTGAATAAAGTTAAACCTGGATGGTGGGGACATGATGGGCTTCAGTGGGAAAATGTGACTCACTGAGCATCATTTCTTATACTTTTGTTTTCTCAAAGGCAGTTGAAGGTTTTTCTATGCAAGTTTTAGATCTTTCTTACTTAAAGGAACTCACTGAGCCAACTCAGAATTACATTTGTCTTTACCAACAGCACTTACTGTGTGAATATTGCCTACCTGACAAAGGTCCTCTATGAGGTGAGGTGACGGTGCCCGTGTGGTCCACCCCACCAAAAAGAGCCAACTCAGGAGTGTTTGTGGGGGCATGCTGATGCTGCCCTTGATGGCTCCTCCTGCCTGTCCCGACTGCAGGGCTCCTGTTGGGAGTTTGGGTCTGCTGGGCGGGGCCCAGGTGGTGGAAATGCCCGCTGTCAGAGCCTGTGCCGATAGTGCCGTCCAGGCTCATGGAGCGCTGGCCTGGCTCCTTGGGCTTGCTCTTGCCCGCCCCCATGTGCAGACCTGGGAGGAGAGCCAATGCTGAGTAAGGATGCAGTCTTTTAAAGTCCCAAACAATGAAAATGCCTCCTGCCTTTTTATTATGCTGTTCTACGTGACAGATACATACACATCATCTTTATAGAATCCAGTGGATGCAGGATTTCTGTGGCCAAAATCAATAGATACTTCAGTACAAAAACAAAATAAAAACAAAAAGAAGATATTATAGGCTGCATAAACAAACATTTTTGTTCAAAAATCGCACAAATGTATTTATTAAGGATGTGCAGCAAAGACAGCATTATACAGATGAACTGTTAATTATACAGTTTATTATCAACAATGACAGCAGGTACATTATTAACAAGTACATAATTAAATACAAAAGAAGTGTCATCTAAATGCAGCCTGTATAACAAATTTACCAGTGTCTTTTTCTGTATGTTTCAGCATACATGTCAGTTGCAATATATCTGTGATAATATGCTTTTGGTTGATATCAGCTTCACCTTGAGTGATCAAAATATAATGGGGAGACTGAGCCAAGATCTCCCTTCATATACAGATCTAATCAGCGCTGGCAGCATTAACGAGGCTCAAGTGTGCATTTAGTTATCAGTCTATTTATGAAGTCTTAATAAAGTCTTTTTTAGGTCACTGAGTTTTGAGTTACTCTGATCTTTTTTGAGTGCGACTAACATAAAAAAAGCTACATAACTGCTGTTTTAATCCATTCTGACAATGGGTGAAAGCTGTTGATTTGTTCTGTTCAGTGATTCCCAAACTGAAATTCCCCACTTCACAGAGGATCCTTGGAGCTGTTCCAGGTTCAGCTGAAACCCTTTCAAATGCAAACACTAACACCTTAAAATGGTCCACACACACAAGGTCACGTTATCTGTTGATTCAAAGTGTTCTGAATCAATATACATTTACAGGGAAAACAAAGCTTTGAGCAAGGCAGCGTTGGGCTGTAATGAAACCAAACATTAGATGCCAAGGACAAACTCTTTCTCTGCCTCTTCTGTCCCGTTTGATACTGAAAACTGTTCCAGTCTTGTCAACGCAAGTAAAGTAAACACTGTCATCCTGAGCAAACACAAAAATAAACATGCTTAGACCACGGAACGTTAGGCCGGTTTCACATCATAAGTGTTGAGCGCTGCGCTGACCTGGGCGTTCCATTATTGTGTATTGGGAGTTGAGCGTTGGTCGCTTCCTGCCACCTTGAGTGCGCGCAGTGTTCGGATTCTCCGGCGGCGCTCTCGTGCTGCGTTCGACAGACCTTGGAACTCAGATTTTTCCGACTTCTTACTTGGAAAAATGCGTTGGAACGGCATTTGAAGTCGGAGCTCTGACTGGGAAACTCGGACCAAAACGATCTACCCCGACTTCACGAGTATGACGTCACTCAACACGGCAGCGCCCGTGGAAGCGAGCTTTGTGAATGGAAATGACCAGCTAACAGGTGAATAAAGTATTTTTTCTTTCGTGATATTGAAATAAAAAAGTCAGAATATATCACCAAGTTAACTATCTAGTGTATAATAACTGCTTGCCATTGATATGTAAGTGTAAATAATTTCGGAATATTATATCTGCACAAATTTAATACCCACTGTGATTAATATCATTGTAAAACAACACAACCAAACAGTCCTGTANTCTGCACAAATTTAATACCCACTGTGATTAATATCATTGTAAAACAACACAACCAAACAGTCCTGTAATCTAGTTTTATTCAGTTAGCATTTATTACTAAATTTATTTAATCTTACAGTATTTATTAGTTTTCAGCTATGATTTTTGTTTACATTTGGCTGGAACAGTTTGAGGTCGGAAGTAGGAACTTCCAACTGGGAAAAGTCTGACTTCCGAGGTCTGTCGAACGAATCATTAGTGTGTCGTGCACACACACACACACACACACACACTGAGCCCAATTCTTCCTTTGGGGCATTCAGGAGTGACTCACTGTAAGAGATGCTATTTCAGGCTGACTGAAACACTGACACAGTCACAGTCTCTCTCTCTCAAAACTCAAACACACACACACACACACACACACGCACACGCACACGCGCGGCCTTGTTCCTTTGTTAATGGAGGTGTTCTCAGTTCCAGGCAGCATGTGTGTGTACTGTGTGTAGGTGTTTGTTAGTGGATGTATGTGATGCAGCTGTTCTTGGGTCTCAGAGAAACAGGGCTCTATCGCACACTAACACCCAACCATGCTCGCATCTCACATCCTTTTTCCAACACATACATACTGTACACTCGTGTGATTGTTGTTTCCGACACGCTTGTGTGAGTCTGACAGACGTGTCAGAGAGGGTTATTTACAGACGCGGAAGAAGGAACTGGCGATAGCTGTAAAAAGGACGTGTAGGTGGATGTCGTAGAGCACATGGGCAGCTGTGGCTTAGCGGTATTGTGAGCATAATGTGCGAGCATAATATAATTACACAGGTAGGGGAATTCTCAAAGACAGAGAAGGATCCCACTGTGGAGGTGTGTGGGTGTATAAGCCAGAGTGTGCATGTGTGGGCTTGAGTGTGAGTGACTTCAAGCATACAAACAGTCAAGCAAGCTTTGATTTAAATCCTGCCAGGATGCAATTTAGCACACTGGGGGGNGGGGGGGGGGGGGTTAATGTATCCCACAGTGCAACACGACTGAGTCACATGGAGGCGGCCTGCAGGAAAAACGGGTCAAAAGACAGGATTATGGGAAGTGTGAACATTGCAAGTCACTCAACTTGGCTAGTGTGGAAATCAGTCATGGGAATCATTCCTATGTTTACAGGGTCCTATGTTCCCCAGCTCTATATAGCACAACAAAGCACATAATGGGTTAGTCCGTTAAAGGACCATACCATCCGTTTTGCATGTTTGAGCCTAATATATTCAATTTTCATCCATGTAATGTTACTGACAATCATCTCCCAAAGGATAAAACTGTATTTCAGCTTTCTACCTGGAACGGTGAAATTACATTTTTTTCCTACCTTCCAGACTGCCATTGGTTTCAGTTCATTCTGGTACGCTATTAAAATTGCTTGTTGATACCTGAAATGTTCTTTTGATAGGAAATCCATCATCGCGAACAACACGTCTATTCAGGGTTTTTTTTTTCAAAATTTTGTAATTTTAGCATTTAAGTGCAATAAAAAGTGCAGAGTGAATGTATGTCTCCACCAGGGAATATAGTCNTAATTTTAGCATTTAAGTGCAATAAAAAGTGCAGAGTGAATGTATGTCTCCACCAGGGAATATAGTCCCAAAACAAGACCCGCGTTTATTGAAAAATTTAAACGACCATGACTTCATAAGGTTGCGTAACTATTAGCAGGTGAAACATCGATTTTTAAGGTGGGTGTATCACTTGAATATTTGATTTTGAAAGATTAAGAGATTTTGCAAAATATCAGGAAAGCTGAAATAGTTTTATCCTTTGGGAAATGACTGTCAGTAACGTAACATGTATGAAAATTGAATACATTAGGCTCAAACATGCAAAATGGATGATATGGTCCTTTAACACACACACACTTAATGTGTGTTAAGAGAATAATGAACTGGGGAACATCAGACCCTGGGAACATAGATATGCTCCCTCAGTTAGGGACATCCTCTTAAGCCTCAAACTTCTATTCGCTCTTTACGGCCAGTGAGTGAAGATTTAGCAATCCTCAACATAGACAAACAGATAAGATACATGAGGTGCTAAAATCCCCTTATGACAAATGTTTATATATGCTTATTGCGCAACAGCCAACATCTGAACCAAAAGTAAACTAAAGGGTCACCCACAGCCAACGACTAAATTCAGGAGTGAAATCTGGAATCTGGTGTCGCTCTCAAGTTGACATCTTTTATTACACAGGCAACATTAGACAACAATTCAGTCTGAGTTTCTAATGCTTCTGGTGGTGTTAAAGGTTTGCTGACACTGGCGATGTTTGTATACACAGCAGTTAAATGGACCAATTATATTCAATTGTGATCATCTGACAAACACGAGAAATGCTAATTTTTCATTATTTAGACGAACTCAATAAACAAACTGCAAGCAATCTAATGCAATTCATACAATAAATGTATGAATCTGGTTATCAGTCTTTGTGGTATTGTGTCAGATGATTCAGCTCTGTGATCATTTTTGAGGCTGTAGTTAGTGTTTGTACTGCATTAGACTGCACATGGAAAGGTGTTTGTAATATTTTGATAATATCTTCCTCATGCTTCAGCAGGGGCTGAACGGGACATTTAACCCTGATCGTCTGGCTGAAGGACAGTTGAGCAAAGGTTGAACGCCGACTCTCATTAGCTTTCAGCACTCACTGATGATGAGTTCCTCCCTTTAATGGCTCTAATTCAATGTACAAAGTGGAGGCAGCGATCCATGATGCATCTCTCGTTTTGAGAGTAATAGTGCACGTACGCATAGTGAACATTAAACTCTCTGCGCACACCAGAGAACCCTTGAAAGCCTCAGAGCCACCACATGTAAACAACAGAGCTGGTGTTAGCTGAGCCGAATGTTTTTTTTTTCCTAATATGGTGTCACAGTTCCCCAACACCAAGTACTGCTAACATGTGACTTGTCCTGTCATTGTGGTAGAGAATGGAGGATAATAGAGGAGTCAAGAGATGCAAGGAGGGGAGACAACAGTAGTGCAGAAAAAAGAACAATAGAAAGATCTTAGAATGATAGATGAAGAGAGATGGGCAGCAGGGAGATTTTGGTCCTTTGTGAGCTTTGGAGTTTGGTACGAGAAGCATCGGGAGAACGTGAGAGAATCAGACTGCGCCATGCCGCCAAGACTGCATGCGAATGCAACCAGAAAAAAAAACAAAAAACAAAACAAAAAAAAAAAAAAAAAAAACACCTGAGTAGTGGGAGGAAGGAAGCAAGGAGGGAGTTGAAGAAGAAGATGGGATAGGGGGGTAACAAAGAGGCTCTATTTTCTCCGTTTCCCAGCACACATGCATCAAACAGAAACTCCTGATTTGGACTTTGCACTATAGGATTTGCATGATTATGTATAATGTTATTTAATAGTATCTGAAAAGTGACGACTCATGCAGAAAACAAATGCTGACTGTAAAGCTGTGCTTAGGTTGCGTTGTTTCTTTCAAAAGGAAATCTTTTCAGGATTCAGTATGAATGTGGCAAACAAAATGCTTTACTGAAAAACTGCCCTCTTTGTGGTATTTACCTTTAAACCACAACAGATCTGCAGTTCGTTTACTGCCAATGTGTCCTACTGTGTTGTTGCGTAATCTCTTAAACTGTCTCTGCACATGAACTGAAAATGGAGCGTGAGAAAAAGAGAGAAATACTGTAAGAGATGAAAAAAGGGAGGGAGAGGAAAAGAGGGAGAGATCCAGATGCCTGAAAGGAACGCAGGTTAATAAAGCAGACAAGTCCCAACACCTGTCAGGTACTGAACCTGTATCACATCAGGGCTCAGACTGCCAGCAGCTTCATTATGTTAAATAAATTAGTCTTATACTGTCTCAGATGCCAATAAGAACCACTAATCTTTTCTTCAGGCCTTCCAATTATCTGCAGACAGTAGTAGTAGTGTGGAGCAAATAAAGTCACCTATTTCTAATTCCATTGTGCTGAAAAATACAATACAAAGTGAAAAAACAATTTAGCCTTAATGCTACACTTCTGTATTGTTACACTACCCAACTTTAATCTTCCAGAGGGTCAGACTGCAAAAGCGTCTGACAGTTTGTAGCAGTTTCCCCTGCTGGATCAACATTCGTAATCTTCTATCTGAAGATGAGAACCCTGGCTGTGCATTTCTGGTAAGGCCATAAGCACATTTGGCCGTGACAAACCTCAGTGAGTCACAACAGACGGTAACAGTTGCTGCTGTGCTGTGGAGAGAAAAAAGGAGCTCGAGCCAACGTCTTAGTCGAATGGGACAATTACAGTTTGCCCCGGAGAGGGAGAACAGCCATGGCTCCTTCAAGATCAAAATGACAGGAAATGTGCACATTAGCAGTGTTATCCTACTATATGCTGGATGGTGACATTACAACAGTTCATACACACACATATACACACACTCTCGGTGCCAGAAAAACAGAAACACTTCTTTGTAATACAACCCAAGACAACAGTCCTGCAATAAATACTAACTTTATGAAAGTAATACTTTCAGTTGCTTATGACACTGTCAGAGACGTGCTGATTCAGCTCTAAGGTCTTTTTTGAGGCTGGAGTCTGTTGTTGTTTTGCATTATATTGTACCATGTTTCTAATATTTTGGCTCCTCCATGTAAGTGAATGAGGTGGCAAAATAATAGAAACACCCTTAAATATAATGCAGTCCAACACAACACCTCCACAAAGTACAGCCTCACAAAGCGCATCACGAAACCGAGTCGGCACACAAACAACATAAACAGCAGTCTAACAAAAATTTAACATTTTAAGTAAGGTAGTATTTATTGCAGGACTGCTGTATCGCACTACATGACATTGGACAAGTGTTTCTATGTTTCAGATCAAGTAAATATAGCCTGGGTGACAGAGAATGGTGCTTTACTCTAAAGAGGGACAAAGACAATGCAGTCAGACTACTGTAACAGCCAAAATCGGACCCCCCCCCCCCNATTTTTTTTTTTTTGCTGCCCTCTCACACTCTTAGGAACTCAGCTAGTACATAGCTGTCCCATCTCATCAAGCCTCTTTGACAGTGACACAAAGGACAGATGAGAAGCAGAAGAGTCTGACCCCGAGCTGATAAAACTCACTTCCTTTCTGTCCATCTCTAAGTGGCAGCAAGTGTTCCAGGATAAGAGAAGCGGAGCCAACATGATGAAGTTCATTTCCATGAAAGAGGGCAAAGAGTAGAGAGGAAAGCATGAATTCCAGAGTTGGCACGCTCTTTTGCAAATAATTAACTCCAAAATTCTTGACTCCATTTGTTTTTAAAATGACAGAATGTAATGTCAAGTTGTATGTTGACAAATGACACAGTGCAGACTGTCATTTGTCATTTCCAAGACTTTACAACAGAAACCCTGTTATCATTTTCCACTTTAATGTGTAGGCCTGTAACATTTTTGGAAATGCTTTGGTCTTATGTTACAAAGATAAGATATGACAGCCGTTCTGAAAAAGCCATTGCGACTGTCCTCTGAAAGAAAAAAATATTATGCAGTATGAGTCTCTATGTGTGTAAAGCTCTCTGTAGACTGTAAATCATGATTTGAGAGGAAATCACTGTAGAACAGACTGCAACAATCAAATGATACATTCTGATGTCATTTCTCAGCATCATGTCCAGACGTGGTAAACATATTATTGCATCTCTATCCAGTGGTTAAAAGTCTGTATTTATCATGGCTCTGGTCTACAGCAAACCTGACAGATTACCCTATGGAAATGTGCTGGAAAGCGTCCAATGCCCCAGAGCAACTGTAAATAAGATTAATCTCATAATTGAAGTTCTATTTCCATGAGATTAAACAGCAGTTGTTTTCAAAAGCTGCATTCAAAGACACAAGGGGTGGGGTAGTAGCTGCTTACAAGAGTACCAGCTGTCACAATAATGTCTCTTCCATCAGAGCGAATAAGCTAAATAATAAATAAATAAAGAAAGAAAGAACAGCAGTAGCTCATGCTTGCCAAATTGATGCACATCATGGACGTAAACAAGCGGAATTTGTGAATGGGAGTGGGGCTAACAGGCTGTAGCAGCTTTAGCCAACATACAGCGCATATGCGGCCTGATGAATCAAAACAGGTGCTGTTACAGCTCCATTTTGAATTTCGATGGGTTGTGGCTTTATTATCCATAAAAAGATTATTTCCTTCCCGTTTTCTCTCCATTTCAGCCGCGAAAAAATCATTAATCGTTTACATATGTAGTATTTTAAGTGCGGGCTAGTAGATCGTGGACAGCGTAGCCCTGGCACAGACTGAGCGGTACCGGCCAAATGTGCAGCACCGACTCAATGGCCTGTGCAAAAATAAAACACAAATCAACGTGAGGGGATGTCAACCAGCGTGAAAATCAAAATGCGAATAAACAACTAAAGAAATATTTTTTCGTCACAACTGATATTTTCTTTTGAATCAACTCACCTTTGACGCGTCTTGAGATTCAGCCAAAAATCAGAGACGCGCAGTGAAGAAGCGACTTAAAAGCTGACTGCTGTCCTCATTAGAGAAATAATGGAAGTGGATGGCCAGCAGCTGCTGTGGAATTACCAAATCAGCTACAAATCCCATTTAGCGAATTTATGGAGAATCGTGGAGGTCATGACGCGAACCGCCTTCGGCAGCAGAGGGCACGGCTGCCGGCAGCTGCGGGTGCGGGCCGGGCGGATAGCAAACCTCCGGGAAAATGATCAGTTCAGCGGGGAAGTTGAGCCGGACGGCGCGATAAATTCATACGTCGAAACAGGAGTGGTGTGGCGTGGACAAGACATGCCTCGGAAGGGGGAAGACATAGATGGAGAGAGCATCACTGACCAAACAGATGAGTGTGTGTTTTACGCTTTTCACGCAGCGATCGTGTGTCAACATGCACGTTCTTACGACACACAGCGCCGTGCATGGATTCAAGAGACGCTGACAGCAAGCTGCGATTACGCCCCCTTTAGCCTTTGCAATATAGACACGATCGATTTGATTTTTATAAAAAACAGTTTAACAAAAACTACACAAATACTCAGTAAATCTAGTGTATAATTTTTAATTAACCCGGTAACTTTTCTGTTGAGCTGCATAACACAGACACCGGTATCAAAAGTGGATAATACATCTTAATGAGTGGCGAGGTGACACACTAATACTAAAACAGGTGCATTTATAATATAGAGCAGCGGTTCTCAAACTGTGGTACATGTACCATTAGTGACACTAATAGCACCTCCTGGTGGTAGGCTACACCAGATGACTGGAAATTTCTGCAGAGAATCAAAACAATTGAATCCATGCACTTTCTATTATGGTGGGAAAATATCCAGACAAAATGAGTTGCATTAAGATAAAAAACAAACAAAAAAACATTTATTCATTTTAAAATTAAAAAATTGATGTTTTGTTGAAAATAACCCAGCTCGATTTATGTTTACACTGTGTACTTCCATTCTATGTGGGTGTTAGTACCTTTTTGTACTCCTACTGTAAATAAAGATATACTATAACATGCATGTACATTTACATGCTGTACTTGATTTTTTTTTTTTTTTTTTTTNTTTTTTTTTTTTTTTTTTTGCCTGTAGTGCAATTAAGATAAAGCTGACTAAGGTGTATACATGGACAGAATTAATAGGAATATACAGGAATATTAATCGCTGAATATACACGATGAGTATGAGGAGAAATGCATGCAGAGAAGGCTTACTCTGAAGATAAGTTTTATATGCCTGAATAAATCCATTCACGATTTCATTAACTAGGTCTGTTAGTCTGAGTAAGTATAGGCCAATATTTATGCCAATTTCTAATTAATTCATCTTTCTTGATCAATGTCTAAATTTTTTCCCAGAGTTCCCAAACTTATCTTTTTTCTCAAGGTGACCATATAGCAAGTCTTAATTTTCACTGCCAAATTTCAGAATCAGTCTAGCCTACTGAAATTTTCTCATTCTTGAAAATTTCTGTAACACTTGAATTAATCATCTGAATTTTATTATTAAAAAGAAAATAACTGATTTTGATGAGCTTACCTCCTGTACAACTGGCTGTGGTGGTGCCAGAACAAACACCATTTCATTCTATCCTTAAACCAACACTGTGGCTTTAAGAGGAAATTCTGATGCATTTTGCCACACGAAGGGGTAAAAATAAGGACAAGAAATTATCTCATTCTGACTCATTTCAACCTCACTGAAATTTAAGTAAAAGGAAAAGATAATGCGAATGCCCACACAGCACATTTATTTGTCTGTTTGCCATTAGAATAGTGTTGAAGCATAAAAAGGAAAAAAATGCAAAGAAAATATATGTTAAATAAGTAACAGTGACACTGTGTTGACTGTGAGATACAAGATTCAAAGTTATTCAGATGTGTCTCAAATTCAAAATGTACATAATTTTTAACTGACATAATACAACATTAGTGGTTCATATAATTGTAGTGATGGTAACTATGACAGTATACAAAAGACCAAAGGTGTTACTCATGATGAATAATCTCTCTCTCTCTTTCTCTCACACACACACACACACACACACACACACACACACTCTCGCTCTATCGCTTCTTTTTGCTCTCTTTCTTTGGTTTCTGCCGAATCTGAGGTGTTGATGCTTTAGGTTTCTTCATCTGTTCAGAAACTTTGCCCTCAGCAGACTCGGCCTCCTCCTGTAGTGGGAATACATGAAGATTAAATCTCATCCAACAGAAACACTCGGTGCCCTTGAAAAAGCATCTGAAAGTACAGATAAGCATGATGGGATAAGTGTATTCTGAAGTTGTGTTCAGATAATGCTTTCACTAATGACATATTTGACACCAACCAAGTCCTGCCATGAAAATAAACTTTAGAATAGCAATTTATAGCAACAATATAGACTTTGTTAATGTAGTCCTTTTTTTTTTATTATTATTACCTTACACATCTCAGGCTAAGGTAAAAGGTGCATGGTAATTTCCACACCAAACAAAAGAAACTCAGCACTGTTTCAGCACTTTGCCTCTGTCAGCAGCACTGTTTCTGTGCATGCAATCATTCTTATTGTTCTGACAGGATAATAACGACAGCAGGCTGCTCTAAAGTCTAAAGGATGAAACGGCCACATAAGGGGAATCAGTACATCTGATGACAATGCCTGAAAATAGAGTCACTGGACAGTGGATTTAATTGCTTTCATCAAGAGTATAGACTGTTGAAGTAATCCTTGGTGGCCTGTGTCGCCATGGATACTCTAAAATGAGATATTCCCCATCTGAGAAAAGTGATGCCTACTTTAACAAAATGATGGACTGCACAAAATTGAAACTAATTATTGTACTTTTTGAAGGGCTGAGGGTAACGTATGTCTGTTACTGGGGAGTTGCTAATGATGTTATCATACTGGATTCTCTTTATTTACTGTATTTAAAGACGTTTCTTCCCAAAAACAGTGTAGACATCAACATGAAAGAGGCCAGTCTTATTCAGTCTTCTTTTCTATCTTGTAGCACAAGGTAATATCTCCTCTCTTTTTGAATGACACTGAAAAAAATTTATGCTAGTGGGACAAGACACGGATTGGCTATGTCTCAAAATAATGGCAAAACAAATGTGTTCATTTCATATAACTGTAGACCCTCTGTTGGTTTACCTGGTATATTTATTGTACAAATATATAACCTATCTACCTATGTAAATTAAAATGCCCTTTTTAACATTAGACTAATATTGCCAGATGCAGTCTGGTCAAATCATATTTAGAATCAACCAAGAACCTTCCAATCCACTTAATAAACATCAGAGGGCTGTACCACGAAGCATGTTCAACAGAGTCAGGGTTTCTTTGCCTTAGCTGCTCCACAAAGCCTAAAACTCCAGTCAGAGATAACGTGTACCACGACGCTGGTTATCAACCGTCTTTGTCAACCCAGGCTTTCCTCATCAAGCTCTGTGCGCGTTCCCATAAAGGGGGCGTGTTGGCCATCATTTACCTCTACTACCGGACAAAACGGACCAATCAGAGCTGTTTATTTCAGTCAGGAGGAGCAAAGTTATCATGCAGCGTTATGAAGATTTCAAACACATCATAACTGCTAAAAGCAACGCTGTTGCTGCAAATAAGGCTAGGGAGGAATACTGGCAGAAAGTTGCTGATAGTTTATGCGTAAGTTTATGTAATTTACCACTTAATGCCCCGTTTATTCCTAATGTGACAGCTGCACATTCTACAGCTCTGACACTTTACACTTGATGCAGCAAATCTAAATATTACACTCAAGAACTGCATTTAGGTCTGACACTGTCCCATGTAGGATACACACGAATCACTAGTTTTTGACCAAATCAAAGTGAAATTAATTTTATTAGTTTGTCGACTAATCCATTTTTAATCGGCGTTCTATTAGCTGTATACTGTATACTATGAATGTAAATGTCATACTGATTCATAATATAGTGAACTATTAATGTATACCTGCAATTTTATAGAAGGCTTCTTTTATAGCGAGTGTGGGCAAATAGCCAGGAACACCACAAACATATATGCNATTTTATAGAAGGCTTCTTTTATAGCGAGTGTGGGCAAATAGCCAGGAACACCACAAACATATATGCACTACTGATTCTCAGCTGAGGGAATACGTTATGCAAACTTGTCGAGCCGGACCGGAGCCGTGCACTTAAACGTAACGTGATGCATAAAGCGCTACTGTAAGTGCACGGCTCCGGTCCGGCTCGACAAGTTTGCATAACGTATTCCCTCAGCTGAGAATCTGTAGCGCTCATAGAGAACATCCTCAGGAAAAGCCAATGATCTATTCTGTCTCTAAACACTCTCTCTCTCTCTCTCTCTCTCTCCGAAGTGAACCTCACACAATTCTAGCACCAGATCAATGGGACCTGGAAAGAATGGTGATGCCATTTCCAAAACAGTTGATTATAGTGAAAGGGTGGCGCTTTTAGCCGATTTCAAGCCGAAACTCTGAACATAACTTGGTCCCGACCAGGTTATGTCTGCAGTATGAGTTGCCATGGTGATCCAGCCAGGTTAAAAGAGAGCCACCTTCGTGACACTGAAAACCCTGGCTTTAGGCTCAACCCCCTCGCTAACCCACTAATCTTGCTTCGTGGTAAAGCCCTCTGGAAAAGGTTTTGAAAAGGGTGTGTGGAGCCTGACTGCAGCCAAACAATGTAAATATTTAACTAATTTTATTTAATAACAAAAAACTGATGAATAATAAATGAAAACTGAAAACTGAAAATAGTAATATAAAGTATCTGAATATTCATTTTTTGCATGAACATACATATAATGTAATACATTTACTCAAAAATTACTTTATCAAATTATGCATAAATATATATATATATATATATATATACACACACACACACACACACACACATTGCAGGCTATTCTGTGTTTTGGTTGTTGTTTTCATCCCTGGCTGTCTACCTGTTCATGGCTCTTGGATGTGGGGATGATGACAGCTAGGATGCAGATCAGCTGGAAGATTGCGCCTAAAAACAGCCCGTAGCGCAGCATGCTCTCTAGGAAGGTGGGTTCAGGGACCTCTGGAGTGGACAAGTCTAAAGTTGCAGACATATTCAGCTTCGGTGGGCGACAGGGTTTCCGTCAGCAGCTTATCTGTGCAAAATACTGAACAACAGGAATACAGGGTGACTCGACTCGTACAATTTGTGCCTGGGAATTTGGGAATGTCAAGGATCTTGGAAGCGGTTTCAGGTGGTCCAAAAAAATGTCATATTAACCAAGTGTATCTGTTCAAGTGGTAAACTGGTCAACATTTCACTATAACTAGAATAACTAATGAAATATCAACTGCAGGATGTAAGTAGCTTGTTAACCTTTTGGATAAACACAGCTACACCGTTTACCTGGTGTTCATCATATGCTGCATGAAACATCACAGCTCATCCTGATTTCACAATTTAATGAGGTCCATCCAAATGCGCCATCAGTTTTAGGTTTCTGTGGACTAGACCGATTCATATGATCAGGCTCTGTTGAGACTTAGGTGCCAGGCTGGTTTCAACTTGGCTATCTTGGTCACCCACGAACATTTTGGTATGTGACAGCAAGAAAAATCAGGAGTAACCACCACCAACATTAATAATGGTTCTGTTCCATTTAGTTGAGCCAATTGGTCAGCCTGAACAATAACAACTACATGGAATCATCATTAAAGTTATTTGTTACACCTGTGTTTTTCTTGACAAATGTATCTGAATTGCTTCTCCCGAGGTTTCTTTCTTTTTTACTTGTATATTAAGGTTTGTTTTTTTTTAGGGAGTTTTTCCTTGTGTTCTTAGAGAGCTTGGGCTGGGTCAGGATATGTAACCCCTTGAGACACTGTATGTGATATCGGGCAATACAAATAAATTTGACTTGACTCGAAATGAAAATGGTCTGTCTTAAAAATCTTTGTCCACTGGAAACCAATTTATCAAATCCGTAGTATTTAAGAATATCTGCTTGAAAAAAAGAAAAAAAAAACACAGTTCATACTTCTCCTGAAGAAACAAAACGACTGCACTGAGCANTGAAAAAAAGAAAAAAAAAACACAGTTCATACTTCTCCTGAAGAAACAAAACGACTGCACTGAGCAAGGACTCCTAACTACAACGCCTCATACCGCTGTATATTTTTGTGCTTACCGGTAGTGGGATGTTCACCTCTTTTCCGCTACAAAAATACAAATATCAAAAGTCTGAGCAAATAATCTGTGAAACTATGATTCACCATCAAGCTAAAATGCTAATCCAGCTCACAATGAGAAAAAAAAAAAAAAAAAANTTTTTTTTTTTTTTTTTTTTGCGGAAGTGATGTCCTCGATCTGTTATCCGCTTCCGTTCCCGTGGAAGTTGGGTTGAAATTGTCGTCCTCTAGCGTTCGTGTCTGGATACAGAATACCAATTCGAAACTTCAAATCCGTCCAGTTTACTTCTCTGGTACAACTGATAAATAATGCACTACTTCCTCTGTCCACTGCATTTATCTGATGGGAGACTACAGATTAGAGTGTACTGAATGTACTAAATACAATAGATTTATAATTGATGCATTGCTTTGGTTTAAACTACAGGTATATAAACCTCTTGACTCTGTTAAACCAAGCTCCATAACTCATATCTCTCCCATTAAAATTCTTGATTCTTTTCAAGAAGTACTTTACATTGTTGTTAATTTATTATACGGACAGGATGAGCGCATCATCAGGAAAAAAAGTCAGTGCAAGCATGTTGTAGCCACTAGGTGGCAGTATTGTACCCAGTATGCATAGTTTTGGTTATTTGCAGGTAGAAAAACATCAGTATCTGCAACAGCATACATTTTTATTGAAAAAACAAAATAGTGTTTCAAATGTGTAGGTTTGGTTACAAACTAGTGGAACTATTGTTTCAACACTATTTCAATGTATTTAACTGAATAGCAGGTCAGTCAGGATGATACACACCACAGACATTGGTCGTCCAACCTGCCTATCACCAAGACCATGCAAATTAGGGTAAACAGAGTTGGTTTGTTTTTTCATACTATTTGCACTGACAGACCGGGACATCATTGACTTGTACCAGGGTCATTCACCTTTCAGCCAATCAGGAACAAATATTGTCCTTGATCACAATATAATGTTTCATAATAGTGCTGGTTCATTATGAGCTTAAAAGCATGATCAGTTATTATGGCAAATACACCATTTTCCAAAAGTTTTTCAATGGCAGTTATGCTCTGCAGGTTTAGGGCTTCTGAAAATAATATTTCTATAATAAAATGATGTGCTTTTGTTTTTACATTTCCTTTTAATTAATTACTGTACTTTGGCATGATTCTTTTTTAAAATAAATTATTTATTCTTCATTCAGTTTCATTTCATCTAATTGCATTTCAAGTATAGGCACACATATTAGTAGCCTTAGCACAACCTCTATTGGATGGATGTTGTGTAACATGATTTTGTAGGATTAGGTTATTATGGTTACACTAATAAATACTGTGACCCTTAATGGGTTTGGACTAGGGGACAAAGTTGTCAATAAAATATTCAATGTGAGGGAGAGGACTCTTGAGTGTGTAAACTGCAGATTTCACTACTAAACTGTGGAGTCTTCTGCACCTTTCACAGTGTTTAATACTTCTATTTTTATTCAGTGTAACAAAATTATTTCATAGGTTCTTCAATCACATTCTGTTCTTCAGGATGGTTAGAGTGCCAGTGGTCATGAGTTCAGCACTCTCTAGGACCTTTTCTACAGTTTTAGGAAGGCCTGCTCAGTTCCTGTAAGGTTATGGTCAGGTTTCTCTCTGCAGCAGTCGCTGTGTCTGAAAATAGACCTGTGTCCTTATGCAGTTCACTTACCACTACTATTGCATAGTGCATACTGGACCCTGGGGAAGGCAGGGAAGATGGTTAAAGGCTTATCTTGTGCTTTACAGGCAGAGGAAATGTGCCGTTGTGCCAGTTATTCCATCAACTTAAGTTTAAAAAATGCTGTAGTTTGAATTAAGTGCAATTTCTTAAATAGACAAGGGTTTATGTTATACTCAACATGTGACCATTCATTTTACTTTTTAGTCAAGTATGTAGTCAAAAGCATTTTTTTATTTGACAAAGATTTACATCTCTTTGATGCAAAAAAACAAAACAAAACAAAAAACTGTATGCGGATCAAGTTTAATTGAATCCTGTAGCTGGATTCTAATGAAAATGAAAAACGGAACATGAAAAATAACCAAACATATCAGTTATGCATACAACTTATTAAACTTATGAGCACAAAATAATACACTGACATCTATATCTAAGGTGAGAACATTACATTAAGATTTGTAGTCAGCTGCCTTGGTACAACATTCAGTTTGTACATAACAACTGCATTTTGGTCATGAGTAGTTAAAAAAAAGATATATATATATAGTTTGTGTATATTTGTATATATTATGTTTGAGGTATTTCTGACATGATTACATGTATACTAATTTCTTTTTTTTTTTTTTTTTTTTTTTGCTATTTACAGAGCAGCAATATAGGGAGTCACTGGACCATCCGGGCCATGGCAACAGAGGTATCAGCTTTCTGTCACTATGTCCACAAGAGTTGAATATACTGTAGAGCCTGGATAGGCAGGGAAAAGGGAAATAATTAATTAGTGTGAATGCCACAACACCTTTTAATTTTGTCGTTATAGTGAACAAGGGAGAATGCAGAGTTCCCAGTTTTCCTCTTACCTCATCTTCTGATGAAGGCAACAGGGAGTTCCCTGTTGGGAACCAAGAGTCCAGAATGGATCACATCAAGTGGCTCATTGTCTGTTGCCACAATCTCATAGTCTCTGACCAGCTGTCAGAAAGACAGGCAGAATTAAGTTAATCAAAATTGAGAAAGTGTCATTCATGTGACAGGGAAAAATAAAAAGACTCAGTTGGCATCATGTTTTATTTGTCTTATAGATCCATAATTGAATCCTAGTTTAAACCGACTTGTACAAGTTGGTTTGATGTGGCTGATAACTCCATGTTTGACCATAACAGACTCCATCTGTTAACCGTGTTGAATGTGTCTCTGGGATCTGATCTTACCCAGCACATTGCCAGCTGCAGTTGCAGCTCTGCCAGTCGTCGGCCGATGCACATTCTCTTTCCGATGCCAAAGGGAACATGGGCGAAAGGGTTGATAGTGTTGTTCTCCCGCAGCCAGCGCTCTGGTTTGAACTTCTTCCCATCATCAAAGTACTCCTCATTGGAGCCAAGTGCATGGCTGTTAATCATTAAAACTGTCTGTAAATGAGGAAAATAATTAAATCATTACTTTTGGTACACTTTATGGCTATTATTTAATTACCCTGAAGCAGCTTTAGAAGACTTTGCTATTTGCTAAAGAGATATGAAATAAGTAGCCTACAAGAATTAAGTCTGCTGTAGACCTTGTTACATTTGCTGCTCCCTTCAACTATTGTACAGTATGCGAGTGGGTTTTTCTAACTTGCTCAATTCAGACATCAGTCTCATGTATGTAAATTAATACAAGACTGTAATCTGCTCGTGTCAGGTGTATGGTGCAAAGGAGAACTAAGCCACTTACTCCTTTGGGAATGGCATAATCTCCCAACACAGTGTCTTTGTCCAGCGTTCTGCTTGTGAATGGAACTGATGGCGATAACCTGTAAGAATTTGAAAAACATGCTTGGTAATATGGCCTCATGGAAGTTATAGTAAAACACACGTCTAAGCTGTTTAGCCAGAGCTAAACTTGTTCCTGAGTTATTTACAGTATAAAATGAGGTGAGAAATAATCTCCTGTCAGATGATATATACATTCCCTGTGTGATGAGGTACAGTATTAGCCTTAAATAACATGTTAGACAACTTATGACTGCATGGGAAAAAAGAAAGTGGACCACATACTGTAAGGGATAGGAGGTGATTTAAATGTGACGACAACTTTTAAGCTGGGATCACTGGTTGCTAGTCATGCAACTGTATCTCATGAAGCTTGTTTTTTAGACAGTCATGTGTGTGAGTTTTGCTTCTTAATCACCATGTTACAGTATCAAATCAGGATGCAGCCACTGAGTCTGATTCAAGATACTGACTGTTTAGATACATCAAATTTATATGTGAATTATATAAAGTCCTCTATAGCTACAGTCATTCTTCATATGGTCAGACCTGTATAGTGTGCTTGTACATAGGGCTGAAGGGTTGGAGTTTAATCTATTTTCCAGTTTCTTTGCTAAAAATTAAAAAAAAAAGAATAAAAAGCTTTCAACAATATCAAGTAATAAAAGTCAAATAATTTAATATTTAGACTGACATCCAGAGAGCAAAAAATTAAGTTAAAGTGTCAGAGTACTACTGGATACATAAACATGCAAACAGTTTTTTTGTGAAACATGCTTGTACTAAAATAAAGCCTGGATGCAGAAGTATGTTGGGATTTGAATGACTATCTGAATGTTTGGTACAATTCTTTCTGCTAATTGAAAAAGAGAGTGGATACACTTAAGATACTTGACCATCATAAATCCAGGTATTTTACTAACGTGGAAATAGCTCAAACTGGAACCAGCTATGTATTTTTTTCTTTTTTTTCATTTTGGGAAGGCCACTAGACAAACCTTAGCCTCCTGCACATTGTGCTTTTTTTTTCACTAGTAATAATTTTTGAATGACTGTCTTGTCTTTTCATTGTTTTACTTAACTGTCTTTTTTAATATCTGTGCAAACAAGTTTAAAAAAAAAATAAATAAATAAAATAAAATAAAAAATCCAACCCAAGCTGTAGATCTACAACTACGTGAACATTTACTATCCTTACATCTCTGTACTGAGCTGTGTTTTTATTGCCTGCTAATTATTTCCCAGTGTAACTTTAGTAGCCCTCCAGGAGCTTTCTTGGCTGTTGTACAGTTGTACAGTACCTCATGGATTCCTTGAGGCAGGCTTTAAGGTAGGGCATGCTCTTGATGTACTCTCCACATGGGTCCTGATTGGGGGGCACCACCTCTCTAATCTCCTCCAGCAGCTTCCTCTGGGCGCAAGGGTTTCGTGACAGGTTGAAAATAGCCCACAGCATACTGTTGGCAGTCTAAAAAAACATAAAGCATAGTAAGAGCGGAAGAGACAAGGGAGGAAGAAGGGTAGAAAGGGAGAGAAAAGTGTGTGTGTGGNGGGAGTAGAGGGAGATGTCACTTTCTGAGGCAGCTACTCTAAGTGCATTCAAGTGTGGGGTCCTGAGGAATGTTTGGGGTTCCTCAAAGGCTCCTCGGTTACATCCACACCACATTCATTTTCTGTTTTTGAACATTGTTTTTACTGTAACAGTAGCACCTGTTTGAAGAGGATTTTTTCTCCCTTCTTAAAGGAAAATGGGTGAAAGATAAAACATTTGAAGTTTAAACTGTCTTAAAATTACTTAATTGTCTAAAAATAGCTTATGTGGTGTGGTACAACTACAATGTAATACTACTGAGGATGATACTGAGGATGTAAAGAGAATGAACAAAGAGCCAGAACAGGCAGAGGTCAAAATAAAGTCAAAAAGATTACTCACTGTCTCAACGCCGCCAATCTGTAGTTCTGTGATGGCTGCATACAGCTCCTTCTTAGAAAGGCAGCTGTGGTGTAAAATGTCACCAGTTAAGTCATCGGGTGTTCTAGTCTCATTCCTTTTCATTTTCTTGTCAATGTAGACTTTAGCTGTGGAAACATGGATCAAATTGTAAGCTGTTATAGCCTTACAATACATATCATCAGTGAAAAATAAAAATTAAAAAAAAAATTTTAAAAACTGATAATCTAGGCACACACACACACACACTGCCAATAGGTAATTTTAGGTTTGAAATTTGGAACCATGCAGAAAGTGTGTGTGGGGGAAAGTAAGAGTAGTTTTGGTCATTTGGGAAGGCAGATTGTAACCAGCTGCAGCCAAGTAAACAACACAACAGCAGCAAAGCAGTTAATATCATCTTCTTCCTCCCTCTACTACAAATATTTGGCAGCATTCTCCCTCTTAGGTCATGCAGTTTACTACAACTCTGGCTGCCATTTACCCAGAGTGCCAAGTACACAAATAAGCTGAGGCAATGGTTTCAGATCTCTCTCTCTCTCTCTCTCTCTCTCTCTCTCTCTCTCTCTCTCTGGTCTGGTCTCTGTGTCCCACTGGAGGTATGAGTTGTGACACTTTATGCAGAGAATGGATCAGCGAGGGAGTATTTACAGTATTTAAGCACGTTTTGGGCTACTGGTATTTTATTCTGCCCATTTTGTCTTTCCTCCACATTTTAGAGGGAGGCATTGTACTTTTTAAACTCCACTACATTTATCTGACAGCTGTAGATTTACTTTGCTCAACACTGTTTACACAAGGCTGTGTCAGGTAAAAGTGTAGGATTTCCAAATTCTGAATTTTTCAGTTGACAGTTGAAAAAAGAACCCTGATTCACCTACATAATACTGTGACTTTTAGACAATATCCAAATAGTTTTAGAGAATATACTCAACCTGTGCTGCTTTCAGATCAACTCACCTAACCTGAAAGCTAGAATATACATCAAACTGGAGATATGAGGTTTTGCCTTATCTCCAATTTACCAGATTTTCAACTACTTTTACTTTTGATCATTAAACATATTTTACTTGTTCCTTTTTTTTTTCTTTGAATACCAGACATAAGTACAGGATTTGCGTAATAAAGCATGCACTAAGCATAACTATATCATAACACCTGTGTTTGTACCTGTGCTGAAAATGCAATCCCATGCAGCAGTGTGGTCCTGCCACATTCTGGTGTTGAGGCTCTTGTGGAGCTCCACTGGTGTGACTATCATCATGCCAAATGTGCTCATCATCTAGAGAGAGAGGGGAGAAAGGGTAGCTTTAAAAACTAATCACACACTCTCATTGAAAATCTTTGGTGCAATCCTTTCCAAGATCTCATACTTTATGATTGTACCCGCTGGCCTGTAAGACCTTTGTGACCTTCCACCTATTATCTCTTGACTGTGGATGATATTGGTTTATCCCAGTAAAAACCAGTAAATGCAGCAAGAGTCAGTCAGATACTGGATTGCTGGGTAGTTCAGCTGACCCTGGCTGAGGTGAACCTGATGACCTGACTTCGGCTGTTTCTAAAAGCTCAGGGGGTNGGGGGTCAGTCTGTAATCTGCCTCTGTGTATAGTGACAATCACTCTCACAAGTCCTCTGACAGCACACACACAACCCACAGCTACCATCCAGTCTGTGGCAGCAGATGTATTTGCTCAGTGCAATAACAGCTTGTATACTCACTGTTTTCACCGCCGTGATGAAGTTCATTGCTTCCTCGTTGACTTGGTCTTTCAGCAGACCGAATCGCTTGTCATACAGGACCAAACAAATGGCTGAACGAGAAGAAAGAGCAAAGAATGAAACTCTGAGCCTGATGAAGACATTTCATTTCAATACAATTCTTAGAGTAATTTGATTCAAGTTTGAATTGTTTTTTCCTCATAAAAATAACAGGACACAAAATAAGATGGAAAAAAGTTGTAAAAGAAATATTTCATAATAAAAGCCTATAGGAAGTCTATTTAAAAATTTTGCTTTTGGACATAATACATAAAAACATACTAAAACATAACATACTGTATTATGACATAATAACAAAGAGCTTAACAGAAATAGATGAACTTACTCTCAAACGACCATTTATTCAACTCGAAGTACAAATCTTCAATCCTCCCATTCACATTTATTTTTCCAACTCTGCCAACAAAATCTGTCAACACCTGTTTTTACAAAGAGACAAACGTCACTTCAAGCTGAGAATGCACCAAAACTGACTCAGATGATGTTTCAGGTTTCATTCACCTACCTGATTTATTTTGCCATCAAGTTTGACCACTTCTGTCGGCTTCATGAGCTTCTGCTGAAACGCGCTCCTCACTCTCTGCCAGTCTTTTCCCTCCCTGAAAACCAAGTTGGAGTTGCTATCAATGCGCTCTGATTTCAGATGTAAAAACACTAGTTGCCCCTCATTTTGGACACACAGAGAAACTAAAAGCGTAGTTACAGGATGAGGAGTCCGTACGCCTCATCTCTCAGGTCTCTGTATGCTTTCCAGGGTTTGATTTCCAGCCTCTGAGGGTAACTTCCCTCCTTCCTGTAGAGCGCCTCCAGCAAGCAAGGCGAGCCAATGTGCACCGACTCAAAAGATCCCAGCTTCATGCGGAAAATTTTGCCAAATTTCTTGNGGCGAGCCAATGTGCACCGACTCAAAAGATCCCAGCTTCATGCGGAAAATTTTGCCAAATTTCTTGTGATATTCAATCTGAAATGGATTACAAATAATAATAATAATAATAATAATAATAATAATAATAATAATAATAATAATAAATAATAATAATAATAATATTTTATGTTACACAGCACTTTTTCCGCTTCTGTTTATATTCTGAGATTGACAAAAAACAAAAAACAAAAACAAAAAACACAACCAATATTCCATTTGACAGCTTAAAGACTAAAAGGAAAAAAAAAAAAAAAAATTTAGATTAGCATTTTTTTCTGTCTTTCTACCTTACCAGCGCCTCATGTTGTCTTGTCAGACCTCCCTTCCAAATGAGTTCAACCAGGCTGCCGACGACAGGCCAGTTGGTGGGTCCGGGGATTGCGTCCAGACTGTGCGCCGTGGAGGCAGCGTGGGGGCACCGCGCAGCCTCCACAGCATCCTTCTCCTCCAGGACGCACACGGAGGATGTTGCTTTGAAGTGCTGCAGCCCCACAGACTTCCTTTTCAGCAGCTCGACTATCTGAGGAACTTTTTGAATCTGCGCCCTCATTCTTAAAAAATTGTGGGGGGGGAGGGGTNTCGACTATCTGAGGAACTTTTTGAATCTGCGCCCTCATTCTTAAAAAATTGTGGGGGGGGAGGGGTGGAAACTGACAATCTGGTATTTATTCTCGTCGATTATAATCTGTTTCAGGGGTTTCTTGTTTCTTTAAAGTGTCACACCTTGCCGCAATATATTTATATATATACCCTGAGAGTGTTTATGCAGTGACACACACACACACACACACACACACACACACAATCAAACATAGGCACACACATACACACATTCATACTCACAGACACGCAAGCATGCACACACGCAGGCACATGCAGGCATGCGCATGCACACACACATACGCATGTGCTCACAGAACACACAGTGCTCAATGCTGCTCATTTGCTGCCCCCCCTTGTACACACACACACAAAACACATTAGCAGACTCAGAAGTGTGTAACATAGCTCAACATTCGGCAGCTTTTTCTATTTTCCATTTTTATTAATATTATACTGTACACTAAACAGCCATTTAATACAGTGCAGTAGGTATTGTTGGTATAACTGTACATTAAATCAGGGCTGGAAATTCAATATTTTAGCAGAAGTAAATAAACTAAATTACTAAAATTATGCAGCTTTTTTCACTATTGCTATTATTAAGATTAAAACCAGTGGTGAAAGATATCTGATTCTTAACTAAAAATACTAATATCACAAACTCACAATTCTCCATTAGAAGTGAAAGTCCTGCAAACGTCTACTTAAGTGAAAGTAAATAAATATGAATAACACAATGTTCATACATTATTCACTGTGGAAAAACAGTCCTTCATAGTTTTAGATGAAATACTGAAATGTACTAAAATGCCTCAAATTGAAGATACAGGTTTTTCCACAAATTCACACACTTATATCTCTTCATGTTGGAAAGGTTGGAGTGAAATAATGACGATTCTGCAATAAAACAATAAAAGTTCCCCAAACTGAACATCGCTTAGTAAAGTAAATTCTCAAACCACATTGCCTGTCTAAAAATAGTTTAATAATGTCTAAAAAGCATTATAAGGTCACAACAAATGTCAGCTAAATGTAGTGCATTTAAAAGTACAACATTTCTCTCTAAAATGCAGTGGAGAAGGAGCAGAAAGTAGCACACAATGGAAAGAAGTGCTTCAAGAATGTATATAAATAAGACCAAAAACTAAAACCAGACATAAATGTTTGTAAAATTATTATTTTTTTATAAGCCTATTAAAAACAATAAAATTGTAATGATTAATGCACATTTTAATGAGCATTAATCAGTGAACATCAGGTGTGGACATAACAGCTGAGTTGTGTTTTGGAAAGAATGCTTGTAGCATTCTTTATTTTTATTTTATTGTTTATTTTAAAAGCGTTACATTCAGCAGTTCGTTAATTTTGATATCTTCAAATGTGCAAATCAGTTATTCTGATTTCCACATAAGCAATAGCAGCGGCATAAAGGTGCTGTGCAACAACAGAATTAATATTCTGATCATGACAGATCTGTCTGATTTTTCATTGATCTATCATAAAGATTGTCACAGTTACTTTTATTTGTGCATGGTTTTGTCGGTCTGAACCTCCATTTTCAAACCATCAGAGCTCAGAGCGGCTCAGTCGTCTGACGCCATAGAGCTGCTGAATGTGTCGCGTTTTTGAAAATAAGCAATGGAAAAGGGATTTACCAGATTCACCTACAAGTCAGTGGCCCATCCTTTATGCAACGCTGCAGCTTCTGGCATCTGCCTTTAGTCTGACAAACTTTTAATTCAGTGTAAATTAAAATTTTAAATGATTTTGTTATAGTTTAACCATTTACTGCCTGCGGTGTTTTTTTCGGTGTTTTTTTCCAAGTGACTCATTTCCAGCTGCAGCATGCTGTCATTATTGTTGCTGCTGAGGAAGAAAATCTAACATTTTCTTGATTTCCTGCTTCGTCCACAATACCTGCATTTCTGCCTCATATAATTTTTTTTTCTTGATCTACCAATCAGAAGTCACCATTCTCTCTGAAGCGCAATAACGCACAAAGTCTGAGTATTCACATATTCGCAAATACCTGTGCATGGGCCATTTATGGTAAACTGTGGGAGTGTCGTGGGCAGGATATCAGCATTTTTAACATGCACACACTTCCAAGCTGGTTGCGATTTATAAAGGGAAAACTGCGTGAAGCCGTGCCTAGCACGGTTTTATAAATGTGAATATTTTTGTGCGTATGCTATTTCCCTGTTTTGAGCATAAACTTTTAGTATGGATTCCACGCACCGTTTTATAAATGTACTGGTCTGTACTGGTGTTCTGAACAGAAGGTAACACTGGCAGCGTCTCTGATAGCTGGCACTGTGCAGGCTGCAAGTCATATTGAAAACATGTTTTTCATGATGTTCTCTGTAGGCAAATAGAACTACGCAATACTTTCCTCCACGACCTTGTGAAAAATAAGTCAGTGAAAATGGTTTTACCAGCATAATGGCGTTATGCAGGTGTGTGTTTTTAACATTTCCTCATCAAAGGTGCTGTCAGTTCAATCATTATCGCACAGCTTTTTTTTTTTTTTTTTTTTTTTTGTAATATCAGATCAGATATACACACCAGTTAGTTCAAATATAATTTATTACATACACACTTTCTCTGATATTTACAATATGCTGTGACTGAATGAAACTGTCTCATGCTGAAATCGTGATTCATGCCCTATTGAATATTCACCTCATGTCCCATTATCCCGGCTTTTAGATAACACTTTTATTATGAGCAACTCAATTAGTAGCCCAAATGAGAGAGAGCTTTGTAGTGAACGTGAGCATGCAGAAAGATAAGTGATGAACTGAGATACGAGGCAGCTGACCCTCTCAGACAGTAGTGGAGTCATCAGCACACAGGGCAGGCAAACCTGATGACTCATACTAGTTGATGTCCAAATTGACAGGTCATTGAGTTCAGTGATTGAGTTTGAAGTGGAGATTACTCCTTACGTGTGAATGTACGTACAAAGGAGTGCGTGTAGACACATGCAGAGAACCACATGCATAGATGTATATTCACTTATATAGACACACACGTGCATACAGTGAAAGACCACCGTGCTGCTGGAAGGGGCACAGGATTAGTTTGCTTCTGAGAATGGGATTGATGGAATAAATGTAAAGGACTTCATACAGTCACATCAGACTAAGTGGTCACATAACAACACTGACCTAGAATGTGAGTAGCCCACCCCTCCCTCCTCTCCAAAACCCACCCTTACACTAAGAATGAAAATATTTACAACACTTAGAGAGAAGTAATGCAAGGAGCCCACCACCACCACCCTCCAGCATGTTTTCCTCCTGTACTCCTTTTGTAAATCACCCCATGCAGCAGTGAAGTTCTCACACATTTGAGACTGATGTGCCTAAGTAACTTTGACAGCGCATGAGAAAGATTTCCATTCTCACCATTTCATACTGTATCTCTTATTCAGCTTTTCACTTCATATTTTCCTATGCGTGCTGATTCACTGCACATTCTGTGTGGATTTGATTAAAATTCTTGACATCAAGCCAGTGTTAATATACTGTAAACGTTTCTGATGCTGACAAACAAGGGTTTCGATTGATGGGTCTCACAATAGCCTTTAGATTATTGACTTTGGTCAGAAAGTAGGTCATTCCTATTGATATAGATGATGGGGAAGAGCTTTGGTAAGGAAGGCTAAGGAAGAAGATCTCCATGAACTTGTTGACCTCCCATACAGTGAGCTGCTTTTGCCTCTTGGCTAAGTTCAACTCTGCAGAGGCAAGGACCAGCTCAGAATTT
Organism: Lucifuga dentata; assembly: GCA_014773175.1. Classification (NCBI taxonomy): domain Eukaryota; kingdom Metazoa; phylum Chordata; class Actinopteri; order Ophidiiformes; family Bythitidae; genus Lucifuga; species Lucifuga dentata. The sequence continues at coordinate 77,211 of VXCM01004198.1, forward strand.
GGGTCAGAATTCCCTGGTCAGAGGAGGAACCACCTCCCTTCTCTCTAATGGCAACAAGTTGAATGTACGGAAAGTGTTAGGGTAGGAGTGAGGCCTTGCTTCTTTAGGAGAGGGCAAATGTCATTGAGTAACACTCTTAGCAGCAGGCAACAAAGTGATATACAGGGTCCAAAATCTGTAAAATGAAATGTTTCCTGACAGCAAGCTGAGAAAGCACTGAACCCAGCAATGTTGCTTCCAGAGTTGTATATCATTGCCTTTAGTAGTGGATAGTTTATGTTCGAGAGACTAGTTGAGTCAGAGGTGATGAGGTGAGCTGCTCTTCGTGGGAAAGATGCAAAGAAGTACAGGTCACTGAAAGAGGTTTCATACAATAAATAAAGTACTGTAAGCTAAGGGGTTTGTGGCCTCAAACTTTGGTAGGACAGCATCCAAACCAAAGGTATGTATTTTCCTTTGAGATACTACAGTACCTATTCACTATGAATAATACTACCAAAAATTAATATAAAACTCCTGGTTGACAGTAGCTGTGTTTGATTATTACTGTGCATCAGTCTAGCTGAGTTTTATAATTGAATGTTTTGACTTGCTATATATTTTGGAAGAGTCAAATCAAATCAAATAAATTTGAATCAAAGCAAATCAAATGTAGATATTTAATCAAAGTTTTTACTGGCTTGAAGTGATATCACAATGATTTTCCTATTGTCATGAAAAAGTGAAACTAAGTGAAAGTCAGAAGTTAATTCCATCTGTTCCTCCACAGGTTTGTCTGACCTCCTGGAAGTCTGGCTCTTTTTGTAAAAAAAAAAAAAAAGAAAGAAGTTAAAAATTCCCTCATAGACAAGCTATTGGACTGGGATGACGCATCCTGTTGAACAGCATGAAAGAAGCTCTTGTTTTCAGACTTTGAAGGAATGACACAAAATCAAGATACGTGCAGGAGGTACCGTATATACTCGAGTATAAGCCAAGCTTGTGTATAAGCCAACCCGCCGATTTTGACCTGCAAATTTAAATTTTTAAAGAAACCTGTATATAATCCGGCCCCCTGATTTTGTTCCATCAATTTATTTGTTTAGCAAATTACTGTTATTGTCATAGTATTCCTGTGATTTTCTGAAAATAATCCTCGTACCAGTAAACATGATATTTATTTCAGCAGCTGATTACCGTAACTGACCAATCACAACAGCACTGGTGTTTTGTCAGGAAATATCTCATTCTATGATTTAAAGATCAAATTTGAATTTCTCATGTGTAAGCCCACCTCCCGATTTGCTTTGTAAAATTTGGTAATAAAAACTCAGCTTATACTCAAGTATATATGGTAAGTGAAATGAGCTGATGTGTCATCGGCTGATCTGAACTGTTCTTGGTTTAAATGATGAAGCACCTTCAATGAACAAAACTATCTGACCAAAGGCAGCATGCAAATCTGTTTGTCAGCCCAAAGTCAATACTGATTACACAACACTGAGACTTCCATACTGCTTTACTTTTTGTGTGCCTGGCTGTATGTATCCAATAGGTTAACAGGTATGATTGTCTGTTACTACTTACTAAAGGAGTGCAACAAGTGCAAAACTATTGAGGTCACTGTCAATGCTTATTATGAAACATTTTTGTATGAAGTTGATTATTGTTCATGTTTTCTAAGACCCATTCAGTAATATTCTGTTACGAATCAGGACGGTGAAAATGCTGAGAAGTGGACATAATATGTTTTATTTTGCTTTTAAAATGTCCTCCAACCCTTGATGATAATTCCCTGTAAGTGATCTAGAAAAATATCCCAGCAATATTACACTGTTTTTATCACATCACCTCATTCGTTCTGCAGCGGTTGTCACCATTGCTGCCATGGAGTCGGCTCTAATCAGCCTGTTGGCACACTTTGACCTCTCTGCTGCCCCAAACCTCAGAGGTAAATTTGTCAAAGTTCTTGACCCTTAGATACAGTGTACCTCTATGGCCCCATCAACTCATTGGCCTGCCTCTATTATCTTATCATTAAACAGTAGCTCAGGGTGGATGTCATCATGTACAAATGTCCTATCAGCCTGTCTACTTTTGGGTATTCACCAGAGATTGTTAGCAGAACCTAGATAGGTTTGCCAGGTTTGTTTTGTCTTATAGCCCAGAAATTCCCTAATTTGAACTTTACAATGGCTACCATGGCTAAAGAGAGCATCTCTCAGCTGACATACATGAGTAAGACTATGAAGTTAAAGATGCTTCAGGGAATAATTACGGCAGTTTTGTATGTGAGTTTGAATTCCATTAGAATAAGGCAAGTGAAAAAGAAATCTTCTATGGATTTCAATAAGAACTGAAGAAGGGTTCAACTGAGTAGTTTTATTTCAAGGTACAGATTGAATATGCAGCATGAGCTTAGGTTGAAGAATAAAAATGGGTTGCACTCAGGCTGCTACTGTGTGTACTTCTATTCTGTCTCAGTCAGGAAAAGCCAAAAAAAAAAAAAAAAAAAAAAGCACCTTTAATTTGGCATATATTAGGATAGTGAGCCAAATACTGAGCTTGCAGCTTTTTTGCACAATTTGCATATCAACTATCACAAATGTTTTCTCTAACTTATCTTCTTTTGTTTTCCATTTTCCACTCTGTAGTATAGATTTATAATGGGAAACCAAAAAAGGATAATAGTTTTTACCTGCATTCATCTCATCAGCGAATCTCACAGGAATAACAATCTTACGTCCTTTGTATTCTCACCCAAAGTCTGATAGTGAACTAGATGACATAAATGACAGTTGTTTTTGAAGTGAGAGTTTTCTTCTCTCTAGTTGTTTCCCCAGTTTCAGGTGGGACTATTCACAAAGTGTTAAAGGCATTACGGCCTGATTGTTGAATGGTTGGAATAACTCATGCACAAGAAAGTCAGAATTGTTGGCTGTAAGTGAAAGACCCACAACTCACCACACTGAGGTTGTAACTTGGATCAATAATGATCTGTTTGCTTGAGTGAAAGCTAGCTTTAAGAACAGCTGCCTGACAAGACTGATCGATGGAGTCATCCTTGGAGAACCTTTATATGTATAACCACTGTAGCATAAATATAGATTATGCATAACAGTAATATATGAATATTAATTAAGATAAAGCAATGGTATGCAAAGTTGCAATGTTAAGATCATAATTTCAATAAAGAAATATTAATCTTATTTAAACTGGACACCATTCACGTTATGTGGAAAATTAAGTCATTTAAACTTAATATTTTGATTAATTAATATTCAGTCTCAGATCTTAACTTAATATTCGGGCTCAAACCTGAAAAGTAATGGTTTTTGACTCATCCAGTGATTCCTTCTCCGAACTGAAACAGGCAAACAAAGTACTATTGCACAGGTTAACATTTATTTACAGATGAGAAATATAAAAATATACAAATGAGGTAGATATTATGTGAGAAATGAAAACCAGGTTTGACAACGGAAAACTGGTGGATTTTCAAAATAAAATCCTAACCTATTCTAACGTTGACTGAGTCTAGCTTTATTTTACGGAGTTAGTACGGCAATTATGAAAATAGAAAACGGTTGGTAAGAAAGATATGGAAATGGGAAAATAACGTAGTTAGGCTGCATCACTTTAACATCAGCAAAGACAAGATCTTACGTTGGGCTTAGTCACTCCAATGATGTGGGAAAGTCGGATCGCCAGTCTTGACTCAGGCGCTCAACAGCTTGGTCACGTCGTATGAAGGAAGCGTGGTGCAGGCAGTCCTCAGGATTCAGGATGTTCGGACTCGCGGCCGTCGTCACGGATCCGAACAAATGGGTCTTCCTTTGGAACCAGATCAGCACACTTCTTGACGAACAGCTGGAGCTGGGAGCTGGACTTCAGGTCGAACCGGATTGCAGTGCTGGAGTTTACCCAACGTGGTCAGCGGAGCCGATGGCACGTAGCAGAGCAGCTAACTTAGAGAACTAACCGTAGCTAGAACTGAATAGCTTGAATGAAACCACGTGGAGGTCGTGATAACATCTATCGCTGATTCAGGCAAAATCTTCTTAGAACAGCTAATAAAATTACTTGAGATTACTTTAAAATAAAGAACCGCTAGCCGTTGTTTTAGCAACGCGGTGAAGAAAGGAGACAAGAAGAGAAGAGAAGCCGCCACGCGGTGTAGAGAGGGCAGCAACAAAAGGAAAAAGGAAAGAAAGCCAAGAGAGATAACAACAAAAAGCCTCAAACAATGGGCTGCGTGGAGTTTTAAAGAGAAAAGCCCTTCGCGCGTTGTGAAGAACACGCCCATGCTTTGTTCTCATAGGAGCTTTTCCCGATGATGTCATGAAGGCAGGCAGCAGCCTGGAGCAGCTTAATTTCTGTGATATTACAGAAACATAACCTATACTTATACTAAGTCCACTCATTTCCCATTGTCAAAGCATGATACATAGAAATTTCACGTAGTAAATTCACAGTATGACATGCTAGCACAAATAAAACCATGTTACACAAATAAATCATCTCTTTTGTTGTCTAATAGGAATTTATCACAAAATCTAAACATCTAAAACACTATTATGAAATTTGATGATCTTTGATTAACTAAATCTATTTCTGCATCAATGCAAGTATTCTAAACATTACAAAGATAAAACAAAAGCTTAGATTGTTGTAGATTGTCAAAATAGATTTTGTGTGAACTTAAAGGATCATAAAATAACAATGTGATGTTCTGTGATTTAAGAAGTATGTTGGAGAAATGTAACACATAAAACTAAATCCTTTAACTAAATAAACACAAATACAAGTACAACAAAAGCATGTAGTATTGAAAATGAATTTCAATATCTGAACATAGTTTTAAGGTACGACAGAGAGAGAGAGAGAGAGAGAGAGAGAGAGAGAGAGAGAGATGGCAACTCATTTATTTCATGACTCTAAATAAATTCAGACATCTTCTTGTTTCCTGAATAGATTCTGAATTAAAAGTCTTATTTGGTGTAGTGAGATCAGTTCTTTAACTCTGTGAAGTCCTTGGCTTGTAGACAATCTGGAGCCATTGAAGTGACCATTTGGGGGAGGGAGCTTGTGAGATACTCAAATGCAGATAAGAGTGACTGTATGTTCTTTTCTTTTATTGCAGAGGAGCTTTAAAGATCAAAGTGTTACCAAGTCTCTCTAAGGTGATAACCTCTGGTTACCATGGTGTTTGGGAGGTCAGAGAAATTTAGAAGTTCTGTTTCGTTGTCTTTACAGTATCTGTTCTGCAAGTTTTACAACTAAACGAGGGGACGAGAACAGCAGGGGATCTTGAGGAGTTCCTGGGTGCTCATCCATATGTTAATGTGAATGTGTATTGTGTCTGTGAAGGGGGACAGTTAGGTGTCTGTGAAGGGGGAAGGTGATGTATGCGTGGCTTCAGCAGGCCTCCACGCAGATGCAGTCTGAAAACTGATTATTTCATCCCAGATAAACATAATCATATATTTATCAAACTGCAGTTGTTCCAGTAATGCTACACCACCAAATGGCTGTCATTACCACAGTCACAATCCGAGTGCAGTAATGAGAGAAGTCCAGCAATAGGATGGTAAAAAAAAAAAAAAAANAAAAAAAAAAAAAAAAGTACTCCAGCTGATGACCCACCTGCATTGTCCACCAACATCAGCACCCAGGAGGCACAAAGAAGCATGCGAGTATTACAACAGTCTTGAAAAGTGATTATAAACTTCTCAGGTTCTCTTGTCTAGGGCTGTAAGAATCGTATCAGACCTAAGTGAGGCTGGCAGCCCACAACAGCATCAAGAGACTGCATCCACATTAGCCCTTTCTCTAGAAGGCACTGCAGGTTACTCCACTTGACACTAGTGCACAGCTGAACTGCCTTGCTCACCACTGCTTTAGAGAGATGTTTCGCTGGAGGGTTTTACTGAGCTGTTAACAGGGGGTTGCTGTTTTTGGAGAGAGTCTTTGCATCATTGTCCCATCTTTCCTTGATGTTGCCCTAAGTGTAGTTCAACAGGTGAAGATGTGCTAGCACTACAGGACACCCTTGCCCAACACCAGATCTGTATGTATTACAGGTGGAGCTGATCAGGATGGAGTAGGATGTTCCAGGAGAGGAGTGAAACAGACCCAGAGCCCACTGGCAGCCAATTTTGCATCCTCTGTGACCTCTGCCACCTTTCCCATTACTGTCCTGCCCCCGTCAGACCATGACACAACATGATTTCAGATAGAAAGAGAATTGACAAAGATGGTTATGAGCAGTAACGGCACTTTCCTCCAGGAACCTATAGGTAATGCCACATATGCTACCTTCATGTACTTCTACAGACTTTGACCATAGCACTCACACCACTGATAATGCCTTCATGATGCTGTTACAGATAATATCAATATAATATCTTTTCATTAGTGATACAAAGTCTGAACATGATCAAATCAAGCAGGCAGTGTAAAGAGCAAAAAGAAAGACTTAGAGAACCTAACTTAGGTCCAAGGTGATTCATATAGACATGGAACGAGGAGAGGAAGACTAAGTGAAACCTTAACAGTGTTGTTTTGGTTCTTCAAAAACCTATTAGGTGAAACCAGATCTTATAAATTGAGTAATACTCCACTATGTCCCTACCCGCACAGAGTGAGAGCACTTTGGTCATCCTTCTTTATTTAGAATGGAAGAGATGAAAGGGTGTCAAGGATAAGACCATAACATAATCGTGTTGGAGGCAGTGTTGCTTACTACAGAATGATGGACAGTTTTACACTCATATAGCAGCTGCTACAACAATAACTGGAGCACTTGGTTATAGTAAAGGGCCCCCACATACAGTTCCTGGAAAAGTTGTGTTTGGATTTTTGCATGACATGTGGCATGTGTTACTGCTCACTGGGGAAAATAATGGAGCCCCAACGGAACTCTCAGAAATGGTAAAAAGATCTGAGAAAGTCCTGCCACTCAATGGGTGAAAAACATTCCTCAGAGTACCGAGAATCCAGTTTCATTGGTAAAAGAATTATTGTATTGCTCAATGAGGTAGTAAACGCAAGCAGAAGAACCCAGAATGGAGATTAAAAACAACCAAAACAAGCATGTTGAGACAGTAGCTCAACCACAGTTCTCACGGACATTCAGAGGCTCATCGTGTGTGTGTGTGTGTGTGTGTGTGTGTGTGTGTGGTGAGGGAAGTGTTTACAAGTGTACAGACAAAAAAGCAAGTAATTAGATTTACTTTTGATACGGTGCATGAGGTGATGAGTTGAGAAAGGAAACATTTAAAACACAAAAGAAAACTTTAAAGGAAGTTAAAAACAATGTAAACGCAATAGTGAATAAAAGTGGATAACTGAAAAGTGAGTAATGGTTTATAAGGAAGAGCTTAAGACTCATTTAAAAACAATTCCTGTTTTTTCCTCCTGTTTCTACTTTTGTAAGTTATATTTTCATTCAGGCTTATGGATAGTACACTGAAATATGTTACAATAATTTTGGATTATACGATGCAAATATTACTGCATTAAGTATTGATTCTTTACATTTTTTTTTTTTTTTTTTTTTTTTTGTTTTTTGCTGTAATTATTCAAAGGCAACAAGTATGGATTGGACTATTATATGCTCAGTCATAGAGTTCTAGGTGTTCATAACTCTAAAAAAAAGTGTGAAATTAACTTATTGAGTAATTTCAGATATTTTTTATTCTGCTATTTTACATTTAAGTAATTTTCCAACTCCATCACTAAAGTAAATCACAGCAGTACAACCACAAATAATAGTTTCATATTTTTCTATTATCAGGTGAAAGTGTATATTGGCTTTGCTGCCTTTGATGTAACACACGTGCACACGTTTGAAGAATAAATGATGTGGGAGAACCTATGTGCATGGTTTTTTACGTGTGCGTGATTCTGCACCATCTCTGGCTTTCTCCCTCTGATTTTTCCATGTGTCTCGTTATCTATCATCTTCCATTTTTGTTTACAATGTCTTATGTAGTTCCATCCACTCATTACTCACAGCAGTTGTTGCAACATCTGTCTGGATTTGGTGCCAGGGTGCAGGTTGTGCCTAAGCAGTGTTTTGATGTGGCAAAAAGACAAAGCCCCGAGGTCATCCGGCTTGATTAAAAGAGGGTTTTAAAATGGTGTTTGGTACACTCTGGCAGGGCTGCCTCAGTTGTTTTGGAAAGCACAGCAGTAGATTACCCTGTGCTATGTGTGTGTTGTTCTGCATGTGTATATCTGTACATGTGTGGTTGTATGTGGTAAGGAAGGCACGGAGACTCTGCTCTGTTATGAGCTGTTCAACTGAGGTGAGATATGCCTTGGATAGGAGCCAACTTGTTGAGTTCAGAGGGGTCCTTGTGTACCCTGCTCTGAACTCTTGCAAGCTCAGTGTGTGTATGTGTGTGAGAGAGAGAGAGAGGGTAAAGGGGGGTAGACAAATGAATGAAGGAGCAAAAAAAAAAAAAAAAAAANACACACACACACACACACTCTTTGGCCACAATGGCCTCAACAATTATTTGCGTAGATATGAGAGTAATAACGTGTACTACCTCCCACCTTGAAACACCCCACTCACCCAAATTCAAACTCTTAACAAACTTCTATCAGAGCGATCAGATCCTGTTGATCCTAACACAAAAGTGACAGGCAGCAGCCAAATGTGTCAGTTGGACATCTATGGAAAAGTAAGATTTGTATTTTACCATAGGCTGCTAAAGTATTTGGCAGCATCTTAACAATTCATTTTGTCTGTTGTTGAATCATAAGTAAAAATCTGCCAGTAAAGTCATTTTTCAATCAGTTTAAGAATTTTTTAAGAAATGTGCGTAGGTATCATGAAACCGAGACAGAATTAGACAGACTGCAGCATTACACTTAAGGAAAATGATACCTGGAGGCCTACAGAACTGCATAGTTCCATCTCTCCCTGGTCCACACAAACCTGGTGTGATGACCTGATCAAGAGTTGACCTTGATTAAGCTGTTGACTGGCTAAACACACCTGATTTAACTCATCTAAAAGCACCAGCATTATCTAATGTGTTCAGTCAGGTAGAACTTAAGAAACAGGGAAAGTGAGAAACTGAGAAAGTGTGACTGTAGAGTGACAGGATGATAGAGTGACACTAGGACCCTGCATGAACAGTCCATTATTTGAGTGGGTCTATTGAATACAGGTGTGTATTGCTGGTGTTGTCCTGACCTTTTGTTGTAGCTCTGCATGTCATCCACAACAATGGTAGGGAAAATACCCATTTGCTTTTACTGTTGTTTTCCCAACATTGTATTAAAATATAACATTAATAATGTGTTTTTAATTTTAGAGCAAAATGTGGCTGATATTTATACCAGAGAACCATAGTCTTGTTGGCTGGTCCTGCCTCATCAGCAGATACTCATGAGGTAGGTTTCTTAACGTGTATGAAAATAGTATCTCTCTATAAAATTCTGTTACAGCCCTAATATGCATTTGGTCTGTGATAGTTGACTTTTTGCACTTCCAGCCAAAGCTGTAAGAGGATAAGGTTTGGATTCTTGATAAAAGGTAGATCTATAGTTGTCAACCTTGGTCCTTGAGTACCACAGCACTGCTTATTTTCCATCTCTCCTTGCTCTGCCCACACCTGATTAGCTAAATCACCTGATTAGCTAAATCAGGTGTGTTCGCTGATCAAGAATTAGTGCCTCACAGATCTTGATTGGCTAACAATACCACATTCTGAGATGTAGAATTTTATTGTTCTTTCTTAGTGATTTTTGGACATTTCAACATATTACTCTGAATAATGATTTTTCTAAATTGAATTCCCATATTTTCATCATTCATCAGTTTTCCAATGAAGATAGAACTAGTTATGCTGGAGTGGAATATAAAGCAGTCAAAAGGACTTTTCACAATCTGGCAACCCCAAATTTTTTTAAATAGGTTATTACTGATCTACTAAACTTTAGTAAATGATGATTCAGCAACATCACTAAATCCATTAGTTATAGCGTATAAACTCTTCATAAAGTATTCCTTACTGAGTTATGTACTGTTGTGCAATCCAAGACAAATCCTACCATTGTGAAGCTTATGTTAAATTTCTGTTGACGTGTGTGTGTATTAGATTGCATTATACTGAGAGATGGTTCCAGCTTTCTGTCATGTATGTATGGGGGGGGGGGGGGNCTATGGCCTAAAAAAAAAAAGACTTTAGAGTCTAACCAACACCTGATCTTTCAGACTTAGACTTGATTATTGTTAAGACGACAAGGATGTGTGAGTGCGTGCATGTCTGTGTTCGTGCACTGTGTGAACTACATGTGTACAGTATGTGTGGTGTTTGTGTGTACAGAGGGTCATACATGGCCACGCTGCGTCCATGTCTCATGATTCTCAGAGGCCACAGAGTGACTGACCTCTGCAGAGATGTTTATTACACATTGATGAGGCCGCCCATCTGATCATTAACCCCTCGCTGCGTAATCACACAAACTCATGTATGTGTGTGTGTGTGCATGTTTGCACACCCCATCTCTCTTCCTGTCTCTCCACCTCTCTCTTGTGCCCCCTCTGTTTTTGCTACTGTATTTCATTTAACATTATCGATTCCTTCCTGAACTACCTCCTCAAGGTCTCCAACTGGAGGACTCTGATCTGCACTTTGTAGCTGTAAACTTGTTGTGCACTTTTTTTTTTTTTTTTTTNTTTTTTTTTTTTTTTTTTTACAAAGCACAGAGTTGAAAAACAGGCTATTAGTAAAAGTTGTGCAGTGTCTTTACTTTTGTAATGCTACAGTGTTCATTTATTGGGTGGTAAATATTATCTCACTGTAACGGAAGTCATTTTCTCCAAAAGAACCCTGTAAAACTTTAATAACCTCTGCTCAACATTAAATGTTGGACTGTGAGGCCTGATTTACTGCCGTCATTTGTGTTAAATTATAGTACAGATGACTGTGCAAGAGATGTGTTAAAAAGTTAAAAGTTCATGAAGGATTTAGCAGGAATGAAAACCAGGAATAAAAGAAGAAGAGTTGTTTCCAGGGGGAAAATGTGAGATTATAGAATAGAAATAAGAGTAAAAATAATAGAATTGGAGTAGTAGTAAAGTGGGATACTACTCTAATATTATTTTCTTGAATATTTCTATTGTCTTCTGTCTAATAAATTAAAACTTGCTGTGTTTCACTAATAATTATGAAAAAAAAACCCATTGGTTATTACTTGTCTTTTTTCTTCCTACTTCACTCAAAACAAAACAAAAAATACTTCTAAAGGAGTATACCACAGATTTTGCATGTTTGCACGTTTCAGCCCAATAAATGCTACCATTACATTACTGACAACCATTGTCCAAAACAAGAAACTATATTCTTTATTTTATTTTGCCAAATGCCCTAATCTTTCAAAATCAAATGTTCAAGTGATACACCCATTTTAAAATTCAATGTTTCGCCTACACTTGTGTCTGAATGTAGAAAGGATGGTCAATTTTAATTTCTTGGTAAAATCCTTCTTCTCATGGGACTATATTCCCTGGCAGAGACACATTTGTTTCCATGCAGCTCCATGTTCAGTCAGTTTAATAAAGTTACTTTGACAACAGATTTAATAGACACTGTGTCCACTGTGATGGATAACTGACTTCAAACATGTTTCAAGTCTCTCGTATACTGAACTGTGCATCTGAGTGAATGAACTGAAACCAATGGCAGTCTGGAAGGTAGGAAAAACCATTCTAATATTTACCACTCCAGTACTTTGCTTTGGGAAATGGCTGTCAGTAACATAATATGTATGCAAGTTATATATATATATATTGGGCTCAAAACTACAGCTATGGTCCTTTAAGTCCAAATTTTCTGACAATATTGAATTGAATTTAAATACATAATAGAAGACTTTGTCTTGACCAAAAAAAAAAAAAAAAAAAAAAAAAAATGTATTCTGCATGTTTATTTCTAAACAAATCTTTAAAAGCAGCATAAAAACCTTAATTTAGTTTTAGTAGTTGTTGAGCTTCAGTTGCTGTAACAAATCTGTCAGTAAATATGAGAGTGATTGCACAAGGTTTTTATTTTACAGGCTTTTATTGACATTTGGATTACAACCTGTAACTTTGATTAAATTACCATGGTCTTTATATAAAATCAATATACTGCATATTCTTTATAGAAAATCAACAGTTGAATTATCACTTTTACATAAAAGAAAATTCTACAATTATGATTAAAGGCTGTGTTTTTGCAAATACTTCTGTCATCTTTGTTATCAAGGTTTTGGCTCAGAGGGTCCCAGGGTCAAAAACAACATTTTGTCCATGTGGTCCATTTACGGTTAAAAAAAAAAAAAAAAAAAAAAAGGAGGGGGGCACAAACTTGGAGATACAAAGTTTCTATATGATGCCATCAGCATGTTTATTTGTTTGATCTAATCTGTGTTCCCTATTAACAGCCAGCACAGGAAGCCAGAGGAGATGCCCATCTGTTTATCATTAAAGAGTCAATCTGTCAACATGACCTGATCAAATAACTGTTACACATTTTGGCTGGTGTGTGTGTGTGTGTGTGTGTGGTGTGATTGAAAGTCTGCATGAGCTTGTGTACTCCTTTTGTGCAATTAAGGGATTTCTGCCAGGACAACTAATAGCTTGTTGTGAAATGTTAGCTGGTGTTCTATTTGTTGGTCATGTGTGAGGGTGTGTGTGTGTGGGTCTGCTTTATCATACCTTTGCTTTATGAATATATTGTTTTCCTCCCATTTTTACACAGTGCATACTTTATGAGTTTTGCCTGTGAGACATTTGGCTTTGGCTACATCTCATTTTAACTGGGTTGACTTCTCTATTGCCATTGTGCTCCATAGCAAGGCCGTAATTATAATATATATTGGGGGGGACACGTCCCCCCCAATATTCTAATATGCTCAAAANCCCCCCCCCCCCCCCAATATATTTATATAAAAAATATAAATAAATAAAAAAAAATGCTATGCTACAACAGGGAACCACACACCACTTTCCAAAATAATCATTACCAAATGTAATCATAACTAAACTTAACAAATTACCATTATAAGTAATACCGGTTCTAGCATTATAGTGGTTTATTTATGTTTTGTTGTGAATTCCTCACGTTCAGAGACATAAATGTTCAAAGACCTTAAATTTATACTGCAATTGTGGGTTTGTTTCTGCTTCCTTCTCTTTGCGCTCAACCTCTGTTTGTTTCTACATGGTAGACAGTGCAGAAGTCACTGATGATGTAAGCTGTAATATTACTGCTTAGCAATAATATTACAACTTAGTATTNGTGCAGAAGTCACTGATGATGTAAGCTGTAATATTACTGCTTAGCAATAATATTACAACTTAGTATTACAGTTGAGTTATTGTGCTACATGAACCCTAGAGCAGCAGCTATAAGGTTCATGTAGCACAATAACTCAGTTGTTTGTGTATGTCATGATGTTGCACTGTCTAGTCGATGTTACGTGTATTTCCAACTGTAGTGTCGGTAAAGACTCGTTTCAGTAATTAACATTAGCCTTCCCTGTTCGGAAATTAGCCTTGCTTAAGTTAACTGGCTAGCCTAGCTAGCTAGCTAGAGGCTAAGAGGAGTTTTCGGCCTGATGCTTAAGACATGGCTGTAAGTTTGTTGACACCATGGCTACAGCCTTGCTCCATAGGTCAACCGTTCAACCATTCCAGAACTCAAAGAGGACACACTATACTTAAAGTTATTTTCTCTCATTTTTATCATGTAAGAACAAACCACGTTGAGTCCTGAAGCACAGACTGACTGATCCCTCCCCATTCCTTCAACAGGAGTGGGTCATGCAATCAGAGGGCCATAAAGTCTGAGTGAAATAAACTGTTTTACAATTCTGATATCAAGGATTAAGATTTAAGGACTTGAACATTATCAAAGTTGCAGATCTTTGACATGGTTGATGCCGATAGAAATGCACCCAGTAAGCCAAACCCATGGGTTCTGAACTTCTCTGAAAGCTTTGCGTTGATTAGCCCTTTGCTTCTATAACATGTTTGATGTAAACATGAAACATTTGAATTTATAGACACACCTTACGACTATGAAGCTAATGAACAGGTGTTTTGCAAGCGTCCGTGTTTTCCAGTCTGCAGGTATTGCTAGCTCAGGCCTGATGCAGCTGGCCAATCAGAGTGGAGTAGGCGCTTTGGAAAGAGGCCTTTCAGGTTATATTTACACAGGTCTTGATGTCCAATTCTGATCTTTTGCCTATGAAATTTTTGGGACAGGGTATTTCATCTTGTTTTTTTAAGCAGCCCAAATCCAATACCTGGTGTTTAACGGCTTTGACCTGAAACACCCTGGATGCATAAACGCAGGTTTGCACATGCACACAATTCCGAGACAGATGTAAAAAAAATAAAAATAAAATGCTGCAATGGACAAAAATGAGAGAAATATTTATATTAAGATCAGTGGGTTAGCAACTTTCAAATGTGGAAAGAAATTTTGATATATTATACAAGCGTCTCTTGCCAAGACTCTCCCATCAGGATAGGTCAGGCGATCACAGTGCAGAGGCAGTGTGAGTTGGAGTTGGAGTTGGACTGTGGTGGCTGTAACAGGAGCGTGTTACTGCACACTACACATCTGTTTGTCCTGACCATCACATCCATGTGTCTGATATATGAACTCCTCCATTTCAGTTAGTGGAGTGTGGCCCTCCTATTGATTACTTATGTCATTCATATGCGGCTAAAGTAGAAGAGTGTCACATTCCATTACAGTGGCAAGGAAATTCTGATCTGTGTATTTAGATTGCAGTCACATTAGTAGATATCTGATAGGTATCTGCTTTATTTCCATATATTCATGTGGCCTAAAACAGATCTGAGAATATCCAATTCCATGCACGGTGGCTTAGTGGTTATCACTGTCGCCTCACAGCAAGAAGGTCCTGGGTTCGAATCCGACCGGGTCCTTTCTGTGTGGAGTTTGCATGTTCTCCCCGTGTCTGCGTGGGTTTCCTCCAGGTGCTCCGGCTTCCTCCCACCTCCAAAAACATGCAGGTCAGGTGAACTGGAAACTTTAAATTGACCACAGGTGTGAATGAGTTTGTCTGTCTCTATGTGTCAGCCCTGCGACAGACTGGCGATCCATCCAGGGTGTACCCTGCCTCTCAGCCAGTAACTGCTGGGATAGGCTCCAGCCCCCTGTGACCCTTAACAGGATAAACGGGTATAGAAAATTGATGGATGAATGTGCCTTTTGACCATTTACATCTTCATAGCGCATATCTGATGTGTGCTACATGTGAGAAAAAGATCAGAATCAAGTTGCTTGTAGATAGTATATAAATATAGCAAAAAAAAAACCAATACCTAAAATGCCTGTTTTCACTCAGCGCGCACAGCAGAGCTGCAGCTAGGCAGAGTAGAAGTGGATCACTATGGGTTTTCCACAGCACTGCAAAGGTTTGAATTGAGACTCCTAAGTAAAAATATGAACACAGACATCTGTATATGTCCCCTTTATATCCTGTACCAAATTTCCATATGGTAATATGAAAATGCAGAATTTATGTTTTTTTTTTTATTAGGCACATAAAATTTCATTCAGATGTAGTAAGGGAAAATCATTTTGGTCTTACTGGTGGAGCTAATGTACTGTAGACCTTGGCATGGGCTTTGCTATTGTCACTGTTAATATTATTGCTGTTGTTGTTAGTGAGCAGAGGATTTTGAAGTGGACAAAGCACTGATGTGAGCATAAAGCACGGCAAATTTTGCCTTCTGCGGATAACATCACAGAGACCACATGATGTGTGTTTACTTTCATACAAGGTCTTTACAAACCTTGATATGTTTGTCTGTTTGTCCCCTCAGCCGCTTCGACACTGAGACAGATTCAATATTGCCATCATGTTTGGCTTTTTCACAAGTTTTAAACACAGAGCCTTTGATGGACAGGTAGAGCACACAAAAACACTGCCAAGTGTTACAACACAGACAGGAGTAACTTCACCTTTGGTTTCTCAACCACACTCTTTGCCTTGGAAAGCTGCCAAGTGTCATTCACCTGAAATGTGTGTAGACATGAACTCAAAACAAGTGTCGTGTTGGTTTTTGGGTACAGAGATTTGGGGGG